>NDGN011481913.1:0-10431 GCA_002564285.1 Tympanoctomys barrerae
TTCTGGTGGGATTGTTGGGGAAAAGGAACCCTTCTCCATTGTTGAGGGGAGAGTAGACTGATATACCCATAGTGGAAAACATTGTAGAGAGTCCTCAAAAAACTAGGAATAAAATTCCCATTTGACTCATTTGGTCCCTTCTAGGTATCTTCCCAGAATTAAAAACATCATAACACAGCAATATACATGCACTCATGTTTATAGAAGCATAATTTGTAGTAGCTAAGTCTTGGAAACAACTCAAGTGTCCATCAACTGAAGAATGGATAAGAAAGTTGTGATATTTTTATGCATCGAAGCTCTACTCATCCATAAATAATGACAAATTTGAGAGTCTTATAGGTAAGAGGATGCAACTTGAGACCATACTGATATGTGAAATAAATTAAACCCACTTGTATAAACATCTTATTATCTCACTAGTGTGAGAATCTGAATGAGTAAATAGGACCCAAAATGTACAACAGATATTGTGAATACGGAAGAAACTATTCAAAAGAAAAGAGAAACTTGGATGGTTCAAAAGGGAAAGGAAAGAAGGGAAAAGGAAAAAAAAAATATATATATATATATATACTTTTATAAAATGTGTTGTCTCCCTGGTGAGAGAAACAGAAAGAGTAAATCAGTTATAAAATGTACACTAGGCACTGTGAAATGGTAAGAAACTAGTTAAGGAAAAAGTAACTAGAATGGGTAAATGTGGAAAACACAGTAGGAAAAAGTGCAAAAAATGTATGTCAGTCATTCTATCAGTGTCTCTTAGTGCATTAAAAAGGAAGCTTTGTACTAATGTCAATTGGAGAAAATTTTATGCCAGTGTCTTTTACCCTGAGTAACTACTTTAAAGATAACAACATGTAATGCATTAACAGTTGTTATTTTCCTATTATTTTGTTACAAATACTTGTTTTACCTTTTTTCATAAAATTTAAAAAAGGTGTTCATGCCCTAATTCTCAGGATCTGTGAAGATGTTATATTGCACAGTAGAGAGGAGTGAATGTTGTAGATGGAAATAAAGTTGGTAATCAACTAACCTTGAAATTAGATCATCATAAGTTTTCCAAGGAGGTCCAATGTGATTTCAGGAAAAGAAAAGGAGGTGTGACGACAGAAGTGGTGATTGTCTGTGAGGCGGACTCACCTAGATGATGTCAGCTTTGGAGAAAAAAAGTCTGGCCAAAAGTCAAAGAAGGAAACAGCCACTAGGAACTAGAAATGTCTAGGAAATAGATCTCTTTGTGATGGTTAATCTCATGTCAACATGACTGGTGCGTGGAGAATACAGAGTGAACATTTCTTCAGGGTGTATCAATGTGAAGCTGTTTTGTTATTTTTATTTATTTTTTATGTATTTAGTACAGGGTCTACAGGGTCTCGTTATGTAGATTGGACTCCTAGCAATTCTGTTTTCAGCCTCCCAAGATTACAGGTGCGCACCACCATGCCCAGCCTCAGTCACAGTCTCAGAATACCTGGGGATGGAACCCCCATCCACTGCATTCTGCCTAACAGGCTCTTTAATTTGCTGAGCTATCTGGCTGATCCTGTGAAGCTGTTTTGGGATGAGATTAGTATTTGAGTTCATGGATTGAGAGATTATTGCACAAAGCAAGAAACAGCATGGAACAGAAGACATCTACTATATGTAAAAGTAAAGGTGTCTCATTTTGTCTGACCTATAAAAGTATTGATTAATTTCTTATATGTTTAAATATTTATACTATTAACTAAGAAATAAGTGTTTTGATAATTAAACACATACATAATGAATAATTGTTTTGCCACTCTTACTAATTCATTCATCATCACAAACATTCCACAACACAATCCTTGTCAAAATTCCAATGTGTAGACCTGGTGGTTCACAACTCTGATTTTAACAGTCTGAGAGACTGACAGCAGGTTCACAAGTTCAGAACTGGTTTAGACAACTTTATAAGACTCTGTCTAAAAAAACCAAAAACAAACAAAAAGCTTAAGAATGGGTAATGAAGTAGCTCAGTGCAAAGAAACTAGGTTTAATCTTCAGTAATAAAAATGTCATCTTTCACAGAAAATAGAAAAAAAAACCCAAAGCAGTGCTTACATTTTTATGGAAACACAAGATTAAATAACCTTGAGGAAAGAGTATAAAGCTGGAAGGATCTTTCTCCTTGATGCCAAAATGCGATATAAACCTATTGTAATAAAATATAATGTCATGCTCACATAGAAACAGAGACTAATGATACAGGATAGAAAACCCAGATACACAGGTTGTCGGTATAGCTAAGCAGCACAGCGCCTGCCTGGCAAGTGCAAGGTTTTGAGTTTGACTCCAGGTACCAAAAACTTACATACATACATATATACATACATACATGCATACATACATACATACATACATATGTACATACATACATTCATACATATGATAGCCTAGAAACAAACCGTACATTTGCAGTCCATTAATCTTCCACAATGTTACTATGAATGCACAATTGAGGAAGAACAGCTTCTTTAATAAATGCTATTCAGAAAACTTACATGTAAAAGAATGAAATCTGATCTTTTTCTCATACTTTGAATAAAAATCAACTCAAATCAACAATCACCAAAGAAACTGTGCAAGCGACCAACAAGTTCATGGAACAAAGTACCCAGCATCAAGGAAGTGAAAACTTAAACTCCATGAGGAATCACATCACACTTGTAATGTGAGTGTGATAGATGCATGACTTTTGTCAAACTGAACAAAAGTAACAACTGGCAAGGGCATGGAGAAAACCAAACCCTTGTGGACAACTGGTAGGAGTATCAATTAATATTAATACAGCTGCTAATAAAAATGCTATAGAGACTTACAAACTAGAACTAGGACTGACAACCATCTCACTTCTGAGTATATGCACCAAGGAATTGAAACCAGTAACTCAAAGTGGATGTGCTAGCCTATGGTCATTGCAGCATTATTCAAAATAGCCAAGATGTAGCAAAACCTAGTGACCATTAACAGATTGATGTCTGAAAAACACAACATTCAAATAATGGAAAACCATATATTCTTATCCTTGATTTGTTCCACAAAGGATTTGAACTAGTGAATTTCCATGGTTATGTCCATTTGTTCTTGATTTCCTTTAAATGTTGCTGTTTCCTAGAGCTTCCTCCTTGACTCACAACTGATGACAGTCACTGAGTATTTTCGATGCATCGTGCTTTAGCTCACTTTTGACAGGATACTAGCTCTATCACTACCTTTTGGCAACATCTTATACTCTTATACTCTTAACTTCCATGAATATACTGACCAGTGTCACTCTATTTTCATGGCCTCAATTGCATAGAGGTATATCCACCTTCTTATTACAATTCTCTATTTGACTACCCTGTAGGCATTTGACATTTCTGTATTGCTTAGCTGAGCTTCAGTTAAACTCGGTGGCTTAGAATAACAGTTACACTACATGTGCATCATTAGTTGGCTGGGGGGGGTCTTCCTTTGTGATTTTAGCTTGGCCATTTGGTTATCAAAACATCCATCATGTGTGCAATTGCCAGTTGTCAAGGCAGAATGGAGATCCCTGAGGGTTTCTTATTGGTAGAGAAATGACACAATATATTTTCAAATCATTTTGGCCAGAACTAAACGTATGACCTCACTCAACTGTAGGTAAACTACAAAGTATAAACCCTCCATGTGCCTAGATGTGAAGAATTGAACATATTGATCAAAGAGCTTCAATAACTATCCCGATACAACTGTATTCAACATAATTTCCTACAAACACATTTTCTTCACTTTTCAGTACTCCAGTGGCACTATTGCCCATCTTGCCGCTCAATGCCTGAAAGTTGTACTCTAGAGAAAGAAGTAACTGCATTGCCAACTCATTGTGCCAGGAATCTTTTCTGTGAGTCATTAATTAAAATTAATGGTGGTGCACACCTGTAATCCCAGTGCTGGGGAGGCTGAAACAGGAGGATCACTATGAGTCCAAGCTTCATAGTGAGACTCTGTACCAAATAAATAAAGGCTTTTTAAAAAATCAAAATAAAATGAAAGCTAGCTTGGGAGATAGCTCAGCAGCATAAACATCTTCCTGGCAAGCACAAGATCCTGAGTTCAATCCCCAATACCACAAAAATAAATAAATTAATGAATTAAATAAATGAATGATATGACAAATCCTGTATAAGCTGGAAATGTTATCGGATTAAATATGGTTTTCTTAACATTTTAAAAGAAAATCTTAATAATATTCAATTGCATATGGACACAAAATATGGCCAAACAGCATGTTTCTAAATCATTTAGGTCATCCTTTTGAATTTAGGAAGATATGCTTGAAAAATATTATTTCTTTGGTTAAGTGAGATATTCATATACCTGGTGTAGGTAGTGATTAAGATCCTTGAGTCTAAAAAACACAAAACTGTCATCTGTGCATTGAGAATATTTTTGTTATCTGAACTGCTTAAGCTTTTACAGTCTCATATTTACTTCTTAGAAATGTTGACTGGGCTGGCATAATGTACTAGATGCTAAAAAGTGAATTCTCTTTTTTTGTTCAAGGGTCTTACCGCTGCTGAGAACAACATGGTAGTGTAATTCTGACACCATCCTAGAATAAACACAATACTGTGGGCAATGAGCTTTTCCTTTAGGGGGCTGGGAGGGCTTTAGAAGGAGGTAAAATTTGAACTGTGGCTTGACATTGACTAAGAGTTAGGTGGGCAGGGTTTCAAGAAAGTGATCAATGTACAAGACCAAAAGCAGACTTCTCTGTCCGGGGGGGTCAGAATAACGGAGAAATGCTTAGAGAGTCAGGTGGCTAGTGAGTCAAAATTGTGACAAAGACAGATTAAAAACAGCAGGAAAGATAGGTGGAGCTGGAGTGTAAAATGCTGTTATGACCATGAATTTGAATTTTGTCTTAGAGTTATTTTAAGGGAATCTAAATGTAATTTGAAACTTCAGTGCAACCCAAGGCATAATGAGATGTGGGACCTCGTGAAAGAAATTTTATGATTACTTGCTTTGATTAATACTCATGATCACAAAGGAAAGTCTAAAGAAAAGATTTGAAATTATGTCAACAATAGTTACAGTTGGCTGACACACTGGAAGCAACCAGAAGGAGCTGCAGAAAAGAGCAACCAGGACACTTGAGACAGAGTCCACCCTGGGAGAGGAAAGATTTTGCTCCGTGATCCCGTTAACAACAGAATGAGATAAAAAATGAGAAATCCACGTGTACATGTTAGAATGTATCCTGAAGGAATTACTAGAGACTGGAAAGGTGCCAGGGAGAAGAGGGTAGGAACAGAAGAGAGGCGCAGAGACACCCTCATAGCATGATGTGAACATGTGTAGAAGTATCACTAGGAATTCTAGGGAGAGCACAGTGGACTGGTGGCAAGTGAGCCTGGGCTGTGGAGGCTGCTTTCCCAGAAAGCCAGTGTTGTAGACAGTAGCACCAGAACAAGACCAAGATGCATGTAGATACTGTAACACTCCCGGCTAGTCCATAAAAGCAAGACTTTTTCAAATTATAAAACTTATGTGTATATTATTCCATAGATTATACCTATAACAGTAGATTATACCTTTTTATAAGAAGGGGAATAACATGCTCTTATTTACATCTTAGAAAATTAATGAGATTTATGTAAAAATCATAAGAAAGATATTAAAATGTTTATTAAAAGCATTAATGATCAACAGAGAAGGGGAATGGAGTTTGAGAGAGATTTTGGAGACAGGAATTGAAAACATAGAAGAGCAGAAAAGATAGAGAGATTGAAAAACACCTGCTGTGGCTAGAGACACTGTTATCTGGCCACAAGGAATTTGGGAGAGCCGACATTTTCCCTGGAAGGCTCTGTTATCCAAGAGACGATGGGTTGTGAGTGGCCAGCATCACACCAGATTTCAAGGGACACAACCTGCCCCAGCTGGCCCTGGCATTCTTGTGTTTGCTTCTATGTGTTAAGGATACCAAGTACATACACTAAAGCATTTTTGACTTTCTTTCAATGTGGGACTCTGAGACAAACACTTACCAAGCTTGTGTCATTATTTCTCTATCTTTGATACATTAATAATTTTCTTGGATTAAGATTTGTGAGGCAATGCTTACAAAACCCTCTGAGAACCTTACCTAAAGGCTCAGTATAAATTACTTGATTAAGTATTGATGATTACATCCACTCTTCAGGTTAGCCTGAAGACAGAAAAAAAATACCTTTGTTTCAAAAGACATCATTCTCATGTGCTTCTTTTTGACTGATGTGTTGAAGACTGAGAAGGAGAAGAAGGAGGGTAAGTGGCAGTAGAAACAAGGTAGGACTTTCTTTAGGGGTGTGGGCTGCAGATAGTTAGCAATTAAAAAGTAATGCAAAGAAAACATCTGGACTTGTTCTAGGTGAACAGGTTCCATTTCTCACTATCAAAATGATTTATGGTTTCTATGGACTCTTGCCCATGTGCTTCAGTGTTGAAGCACAGACAGCGACAACAATCAGACCTCAGCTTTCAGCAGAGGTATCATAGCTCACTGAACTATGACAGGGACAGCAACTGGAGCCCACAACTAACCATTTAAGGTGACAGAAATGCACTGTCTTGGGCCTCAGAAAATTGCAGGTGACAGAGTTGCTCCATTTGTAGTACCTTATAAGATGAGATAGTAATGAATCAATGAACTGTTAATGAATGGTGCATACGACCCAGGAAGGCGGGGCCTACAGCCAAGGACTGGAGTGCATACAAGAGACTCAAGCCAGCTTGTTGGTTTTGCTTCACTTCTCTGTCAGCCTTGGCTTCAGCAACCACAAGGAATGGCATTTGTTGCTGTTTTCTTTCCTTTTCTGCACTTGCTCACTCGTCTATTCTGTTATTGTTTTGTGTTCATCTCACATTCTGACATCTCAGACTTTGCTCTAAAGCAGTGCTCCATCATGGAATGTCAGCATTAAAAAGGCTCCTAAAATATCTACCTTTTCATCTTCATTTGGAGGAAATGGATACTCTGACAGGTTCTGGGATGCTATCTTAAGCTGCCCAACGAATTAGTGATGGACGAAAACTATTAGCAGCCTTGCACTGCACACTGACCCCAGTCCCTGTTTGCATACAGCATTTCTAATGTCTGGACCTGAAGCTATTAGCTGGCCATGTTGTTAACTCAAGTGTGCCAGCAAGGGGGCCGCCAAATCCTGGGCACTAAAAACAAAGTCAGAAAACATTTAAAATGGCAGTAAATTCCCTGAGCAATAACTCCTCCATAGTGTGTTAGCCCCTATCATAGGGAAGGCGAGGTTGCAAGGTGTGAGGTGAATGGGCTCAGTCATCTCAGGACCCACCCGGGGAGAGCAGCAGAGTCACCTGCTGGGTGGGCTGCTCCTCTTGTTCTTTCAGGGGCCTCATGTTCCAGTCTTATTCTGTTTGCATGTTTCTTTAATTTATAGATTCTTACTATTCTCTTTCAAGAGCTATGTATATTTTTTGTAGGTGGCAGGGTGCAATTAGGTAGATGTGTTCTCAGAGGTAGAGTTCTATATGGTCACCGAGATAATAACACCAAATATCTAATTTTGTATTTGGTTCTGCAACATTTTTCATTAATGACGATTCTGGAATTTGACAATTTCTTTACAAAGTAACAAAAATATATTTTGTAAGATTTGCTTCTTTTCTATGTCATTGCTACTTTCTAGAACTATAGAAATTGGTTGATATTTCAAAGTATCTCTAAAAAGAATGACAAAGACCAGTATCTATGTATAGCCTCTTTTAGATTTGGAATTGAGACACCTGGAAAATAACAACTTAGTGCAAAAAGAAGAGGTGGATCTCTGGGAATTGAGAAAGCTCTGACAAGAGAGTGGGAAACTATGGAGAAGCTGGAGTAGTGGGGCAACATGCAGAGAACAGAATAAAGCAGACTAAAAACTAATACTGGGCTGTGTGTAGCTGATCTGTTTCTGCTACTGGAAGGTGACCCTGGAGAGAGTTGGCAGCCACAGGGAGAAAAAGGCCAGCCCCAAGGAATGCCTGTAGTTGCTGTAAACTGTAAGGACAGTGTGGAGTTTTATTCTGGAATGTGTTCCTTCTTCATGTCATGTTAGAGTTCTGAGAAAAATCCCATGAAGCACCAGCTATATTGGAGGATAGCTTTTTTGTTTTGTTTTGTTTTTCATCAAGAGCCATTTTGGGAAGGGGTTAAGACTCAGATACAGAATAACATACTTCAGGGCTTCTCAGGTCACCTGAGCACAGTGACTGGGAGGGAAATAACCATAAGAGACAGTGCTGGAGAAGATATGGCCAGGCAGTGACCTCCTGAGAAATATAAGCTTAAAGCATGGGTTCTGCCTTTAATTTGAGCATCAGGGCGAACTTTGTGATTTTCAGAGGAGGGAGGCTTTGGACTAAAATCATTGGCATTAAGTGCAGCAGACTGCTTGATCCCTGTCTCCCCTGCTTGCTGCCTGCATTCACCTTTGAACTCAGAAGTCTACTTGTGCTCCCCGTCTACCAAATTGATCAAGGACACACCTAGGCTTGGATAGTTGCTACAGCTGGGGTTTGCAGACAGAAAGGCTCTGGATTAGGGGTGGAGCAGACACGTAGGTGTCTTCTAAATCTACAGGTCATAAAGCTAGGTAAAGAAAGCCATGCCTTGGGGTGCTCAGATGGACAAAGAACCTCAGAGCAGTTGGAGTGAATACAGCCATAGGGCAGGTACGGTGGAACCATGATATCCCACAGGAGAAGTTGGGTAGACCTCAATGTTCACAAACAAACACATTATTATGAAAGAAAAACAGGTCTCAATAGTGATTCACTGTCTCTTTTACATATCCAATGGATGTCAATAGCGCAGAACTTGGAAAGAAACCACTCATTCAAAAACTTAGAAGGGTTCTTTTGGATTCATTTCTTTGTCTTCATTTACTTTGGGGGAGAGAAGGATTGGTTTTGTCCCTGCATTTTGTTGTGCATTCTTGCTTTTTACTTCAATTTTTTTGTTCTTTTCTACTACATTTACCTAATTACAGTAAATTTAAATTTCTTCCTGAGGGCCTTTATCTCCCTTCTCTCTCCTCCTTCTCATCCTGCTTTTCTTTGTGTTTCAGATTTTACTTATTCCAGTTTACCCTAACCCAATAATATTACAATTAAACCTAATAATTTTTAAATACTTAAATGACTATGCTTTTATTGTTGACTCACTTATTATTGCTGCTGATGTCACTGTTACTGCCCAGGTGCAATGACTATTGTTATGAAATGACTTTTACTGCATGCCAAGATTTGATTTGCATTACCAACAACACTGTCATTCATTTCTGAAGAAGTGGGTACTGGGCCAATTACACCACACTTTCTCTTCCTAAAATTAATGGGGGTGGTCAAATAATTGGACAGAGGCAAGAACCTATAGTTAGACATGCCCAGAGTACATCAGTGGAAAGCAGCCATTAGCTAAAAAAATCCACATTAACAACAAAATATTTTCACTCTAACCAACCCACAAACCTCAGCAGAAAGAAAGAAAGAAAGAAAGAAAGAAAGAAAGAAAGAAAGAAAGAAAGAAAAAGAAAAGAAATCCTCGAACACTTCTTACTCTCACAAAGCTAATTCATGGGCCACCTGTGTGAAGAAAATTCAAAGTAAAACAGCTAAATTATACTAAATGGTAAAGGACGAGATAAAAATAACAGATTAATATGGTACTCATGTGGTTCACAGATGATATAACTAAGCAAATAAGGGGCTCAATAAATAAAATGACCAATAAGCTTAGAGAAGATACTACTAAAAAGCTAACTGAGCTAAAGAAAATGATACAAAACCTCACGACAAATTTAATCAAATAATTAGAGCCCATGAGGAGGTACCAAACAGAAAGTTAGATGGTAAAATTTTCTACTGAGAATACGAGCAGCAAAAGTAGCCAATGAAGGACAAAGGGTTAAAACTAGAAGACAGGACTAATACAGATGGCCATATGTTCAATGTACCATAAAAACAGTAAGATAACTGAAAACAAACCCAGAAAGTGCAGGATTACTCAAGGAAGACTAATCTAAAGTTAATTTGAATTGGTAAAAACCAGAAGATATCACGAATAGCATAAAAGATCTGTATAAAAAATAATAGCAGGAAACTTTCCAAGTATGAAAAAGGAATTTAAGGGCTGGTCAAATAGCTCAGAGGATTAAAGCACCTGAAAGCAGGTGCAGGTACTGGGGGTTCAATCCCCAGGCCTGCCATGACAGCCCTGCCCCTGGGGCACTCTGAGGTGGCAAATGAGACTGGGCATGGTGGCGTGCACCTGTAATCCCAAATTTACAGCTCTTGGGAGGCTGTAAACAGGAGGATCACTATGAGTCCGATCTAATAGTGAGGCCCTGAACACCCTGTAGACCCTTCCCT
>NDGN011481923.1:0-11166 GCA_002564285.1 Tympanoctomys barrerae
TGCTTCCCTGGCAAGCACAAGGGCCTGAGTTCAATCCCCGGTTCCACCAAAAAAAAAAAAAGACAGTACAGGAGGGGAGGCTGGCAGTGGGGACCCCCAGAACCGCAAACTGTGGGCCAAGCAGTGGACCAGGATGTTGGACCAGCTTGGACATCCATCTGCTGGGGAGCAGGGGGAGCTCAGCCACCCCATGAGTAGTTACCTCTGTCTCTGACCTGGGCTTGGGGGAGACCTGGTAGAGACCCCAGCCTCACAGGTAGCTGCTCCAAGGCACAAAGCCAGCAAACACGGCACTTTAGAGCCCAGTCAACCTCTGAGGACACAGTGTGGTGTGGTGTCCAGTGGGTGGCATTAGGGCTGGTGCTTGGACCATCAAATGGCAGTGGGGTCAGGGCCTAGTGAGGGCCGAGCAGGGACCTGGGAAGCCCAGGGCTTATGGTGGCCCTGCTGCAGAGTGCACACACACAGACTGCTCACTGAAGGCCCTGGATGGGCCACCCTGCCCCTCTGAGGTGGCTACCGGGTCACCTCCTGGGCTCCATAAGCAACAGCACTGAGCAGCGGCAGCGCACTGGGGCTGGCCACCCCTGCTGAACACAGACGCGCTCACCGGTCACTCTGAATGCTGCTGACCACACCCTCAGACAGATGACAGCCCTAAGGGATGAAGCTGGAGATTCCAGCAGTGGCGGGACAGCGGGACTCAATCTGGTCTCCCCAGAAGTTCCCTCAAGGTCACAGAGTGAGTCCTGAAGAGTTGAATCCAAGCTGCAGCTCTGCATGGCCAGCAGGGGCCGGCGGAGGACTGCAGTGGCTCTGGGACATTGCTGGGACTTCAGAGAAAGTGTTTTTAAGGACTGGGGGGACACAGGTTCCTTCCCCAGGGTCTTGGCATCTGAGGCTATGGCAGGAACGGACACAGAATGGTGGGGCTGGCAGCAGACGAGGGGGCAGGTGCCTGGCTCAGGGGCCACCCTCCCGGGGACCACACAGGCCGAGGCAGCCAGACAGTCTCTCCACAATTCTGTAGGCTGTTGCAAGCCTCCTCTTCCTCTGCCTCCTCCTCCTTGGCCTACCTCCCCTTCTACCATCCCCCACCCACTTCCCGATTTTCCGGCCTTTCATCTTGATTTCGAAACAGACAGACGGAACTGCATTTCCTAGCTGAGCTCACCTCCCTATTCCTGGCCCTTTCTTTGGCATCAGATCCCTCCCTGCCCTGCTCTGCCTGTACGTCCATCGTCCATCGTCTGTGTGCAGAGTGGGTGCCTGCGACTCGGGACGGCACTGGTGGCCCAGCTCAGGGACCTTTGCCCACTCAGGCCCCACCCCAGGGCTTGTCCTGTGGCTCCCGCAGCTCCTTCTCTCCCCCCAATTCAGGAAAGCAGCCCCACTGTGCGCCTGGCCTTGCCCGTCGTCGGCTGGTGCTCTTAAGGTTCTGGGCAGGTCTGTTCCTGGGGACAGCAGGAGTCCTAGTGGACAGGATCCCCAGCTGGAGCCGTGGTGTCCAGGGGAACAGAGTCTCACGCTGCACACCCCAGTCTCAGGCACCTCAAGGCTTGAGCCCGAAGCTCTGTCCTAATAGAGCACTGTGACCTTTACTAGGTCGACTGGCCCAAGGACAGTCACTCTGCACTCTAAGGTGGATTTAGCCTACAGCCCACCTCAGGCAGAGCCACCCTGTCCCCTGTCCCTGCCAAGAGCAGGATCACCACCCTGCCTGTCATGTCCCCACCCCAAGTGTCCTGCATGCCCGAGGTGTCTCTCCCATGTCCTCACATCTCCTGTTGTTTCCTGGCATTCTGACATGAGCCCCACAGTGCCCAGTGCTCCTGGGAGGAGGGAAGAGTGACAGTGGCTGGGGCCTCACGGGTTGTGCTTGCCACCCTCTTTCGCAGCTTCTGTGCCGTGGGAAAGGACGCACAACAGTTTCTTCTGCTGGTCATTTACACACCTGGTTCAGTGACACTAAGCGCATTGAAAAGGCTGCACAAAGCTGGACATGGTGGCACATGCCTGTTATGCCCAGGATGAGTGTTACGAGTTCTAAATCAGCCTAGGCTACAAAGTGAGCTCAAGGCCAGCCTGAACTGCAGAATGACACTCTATCTCAAGGAAGAAAAAAAAGAAAAAAAGACCAAAAAAAATGGGGATCTTTTTCCTCTCCCTGATCCATGCTCTGTCCTGTGCTGCTCTGAATCCTCCCTTCTTCTCTGCTCCAGCATGGGACGTCTCAAGGGAGTGAGCACTTGTCCCAGTGACCTACACTTCCTCTGGTTCACCCGGATGACTCCATAATCAGGATTTCCTTCCTTCGTGCTGTGTTTCCCACACGTGGACTTGTGGGCTCTTCTACCTGCTGGGTCCTGTGGAAGTGCTGCTGTGTGCAGGGTGTGTGCAGGCGTCCTTTTTTTGCAGGGCGGGGGTGATTGAACTCAGGCCCTTGCTTATTCTTCTGAGCCATCTCCCCGGCCCCTGTGTCTGGGCTTTTGGTGAAGGACCACCCTGTTCTCAATAGCAGCTGCACAGCACCTGGGGTTCCAGCTTCTCCGTATTTTGATTCTGCTTATTTTCTTTTTCCTTCCCTTTTCTTTCTTCAGTACTGGAGACTGAACCCAGGAATTCATTGCTGAGGTACACCCCTAGCCCTATCTGCTCGCCTACACTGCCCTTGAATTTACAGTCCTCCTGCCTCAGCCTCCAGAGCAACAGCTAACAGCTACGCATCACTCTGCCCCAGTTTGTGCTAGGCGCATCCGAACAGGGTGAAAGATGTCCCATTGCAGCCCTGCATTTTCCTACCAGTGAGGAAGGCTGCACAGCCTTCAGTGCTTCCCTGGCCATTGTGTCTTCCTTGTAGAAATAGTTGTGCAAGTCCTGTGCAGGGTTTAATTGTGTTTTTGTTGCTGTTGAGTTTTAGGCATGTTCTGAACACAAATATCTTGCCAGAGACATAACTAGCAAGTGTTTCACACTCCTCCACAGGTTGTCTTTGTATCCTATTCCTGCTGTTCTGCATACACTTTTTTTTTTTTTTTTTTTTTTTTAGACCAGGTCTCACTATGCATTTCAGGCTGGCCTGGAACTTACAACGATCCTCCCTCCTCAGTCTCCTGAGTGCCGGGACTACAGGTGTGCACCACCACACCCGACCAGGACACCTGGCACTTGAAACTCTCATCATTAACTCAGTTCTTATAGAAAGGGAACAAATACACAGCCACTGTGGGCTGAAGGTGCGTGAAGGACAGCTTCGTCGCAGCTGCAGGACAATGTCTTTGCGTGGGTGACAGGATGGGAGAAGTTCAGTTCTCAGTGGCCATTCTCGTGCTTGTCACTGTTTAAAGAACACAAGTGACATCACAAATACAGCTGCCACCTGAGATGGCTCCCCAGCAGTCCAGCATCACCAGCAAGAGGTTCTGTCTCACATGACCCTAATGTCCAGTAAGATGGTGACAGAGCCCATAAATGTCACAGGCAGGCTGGAAACTGGTGCCCCTCACTGCCGGCACAGTAGTAACCTCAGCTTCTGGGGCTCCTGGCTGGTGAGGGGCTGGGTGACTCTCCACAGGGGAGGCCTGACCATGGTCCTGTGCTGTGCCCTGCACAGTGTAACTCTGGCTCAGTTGTTACATTGTCTGAGTACACAGGTACTGTCCACTGACACAGCAGCACCAGGTCCCCGGTGGCCGCCTGGACACACACGCTGCTCCAACCCCACCTGGAGCCAAAGTTCTGCTTGTTGGGGGTCATGGGCCATGGCTGTCCTTGGCACAGGCCTCTCCAGCAGGGCCTGTCCCCAGGCAGCCTCCAGCTCTGTGTGTGACGTATGCCTGCTTCTCTCCACAGGGGCCTTCATGATCCCCTTCCTCATCCTGCTGGTCCTGGAGGGCATCCCCTTGCTGTACCTGGAGTTTGCGATCGGCCAGCGGCTGCGGAAGGGAAGTGTGGGCGTGTGGAGCTCCATCCACCCTGCTCTGAAAGGCATAGGTGTGTGCCCCAGATCCCTGGCCTCTAGGATGTTCCTGGGCAGGAGGACCCGGGCCAGCCCCTCTGGAGGCCTCAGAATCCTTAGAGCCCACATCTTGGCTGTGTTGCCCTGGTCTCCAGGTCCTAGTCAGGGCACCGTGGCCCTGATTGCCCACAACCCTACAGGGCAGGAGGGTGGCACCCATGGAGAGGAACGGAAGGACTGACCCACCGCACACAGCAAGCGCCACAGGGACCCAGGGCCAGAAGGGGGCGCTGGCTGCCCACTCACAGTCTGCTTTCCACCTCACACCAGCTCCAGGCCTCAGCCCTGAGCCCAGCCCCAGGACTGGTCACTCATTCACCCGCTCCTACTGGGGTGGCACCGTGTGGCCTCACCAAGGACACCACGGCTCACAGAGGCCCCAAAACCTGGGCAGGCAGAAAAGAGCAGGAGCTGGGGCAAAGGGCAGGGTCCAGGGCCAGGCGCCCAGCGCAGGGCCCGCCCTAATCATAGCCTCCCTGCTGCAGGCCCGGCTCACAGCCTCCACTCCTGTCCCCCTCTGCCCCTCTCTGCCACACCTCCTGCCTCTCCTTTCCTTCCCTCTTTCTCTCTCTCTCTCTTTTAAATGTATTTAGTACAGGGTCTACAGGGTCTCACTACACAGATCAGACTTGTAATGATCCTCCTGTTTTCAGCCGCCCAAGTGCTGGGATTATAGGTGCACGCCACCACGCCCGGTCTCTGTCACCTGATCAGGGTGCCCTGGGGGCAGGGCCAGCATGGCAGGGTATGCCAAGGATAGAACCCGGTCCCTGCTTCTGCCTAAGTAGGTGCTTTAGTCCACAGAGTTACCTGGCCAGCCCCTCTCTCCTCTTCTCGTCTCCCTCTCTCCTGAACCTCACATTCCCACAGTCGCACACACACCTTTGGTTGTGAGTCTCCCATTTCTGAAAATCAGCTGCCCAAGCCACCGTCGAGGTCCCACCTCACTGTCCCCTCCTGTGGAGCCCACTCCCTGCCCATTGTGCTCCCTGCTGCTGTCTCCAGTTCCCAGTGAAGACAAGGCTTTCCCCACCTTGTCTTGGGGCTCGCACTCTGGACAGCACATGCCCGCTCCTCCAAAGCCACTGCAAAGACCTCGGTAACCACCTGGACACACCATGGGTCCAGGCTAAGGGGAGGTGGCACACAGAACCCCCCAACCCCTGCTCACACAAGTGATAAGTGATATCAGACAGACCATGGCCCTCCTGACAGCCCACAGTGACAGCCCACCTCCTACAGGCATTGCGTCCATGCTAGTGTCCTTCATGGTCGGCCTGTACTACAACACCATCATCGCCTGGGTCTTGTGGTACTTCTTCAACTCCTTCCAGGAGCCCTTGCCGTGGAGTGAGTGTCCATTGAACCAGAACCAGACAGGTGAGCCCTCTGCTCTGCACTGTCCCCATCCCTATCCCCATCGCAGCCTTACTAGCAGTCACAACTTGTGAGAGCGTCACCCAGCACTCTCTTAAGATCAGGCTGCTCACAGCCCAGGGCTGGAAAACTTCAGAGCTCCTTCTGGGCCGCAGGGCAGTGACAGGCTTCACCACACTAGGAGAGGCCGTGAACATGGTGACTTCCAGGCCCCACGCCTGGGGCCAGATGAGGGCCTTGTCTTTCCCTGGGGATGCCTGGGAAAGAAAGAGCTATGACCGAGCCACTCTGGACCCATGTCCCCTACCCTGGGCCCTCCCACTGGGAGACAGAGTCACAGGTTCAGCTCCCAGTGCTCCACACACTACAGAAGGGCACAAGTGGCCTACTTGGTGACCTCCGGTCTGACAAGCATAAGCGGCTGCAGGTCGTGCTATGCAAATCCTCCCTGTGTGATGACCGGAGGAGGCACAATCGAGAGATGGTAGATGTTCCCCAGATACTCCTCCCTGCACACTGGGCAGACTCTCCCCCCAGGAGGGCTCAGAGTGGCTCCTGTAGCCCCAAAAAGCCCAGGAGCAACAGGCTGTGCAGCTGGGCTGCACGGGTCTGAGCCCAGCCGGGAAGCCCTGCAGATCCACGGCCCCTGCACTGCTAAGCAACCTCCCTGGGACATTCTCCCTGCTTCGCAGGAGCCAGAAGCAGCAGCAGGAAGCTCTCAAGGCCTGGGGCATACAGCACAGTTAGAATAGCATCTTGTAGCCCACAGCATGCATAAGCATGTGTGTACACACATGTGCGAGTGCACTAGTAAGTGTGTATATGTGTGTAAGTGTGCAGATGTACCCACGTGAGCCAGTGTGTGCGTGAGCATGCATGGCTGTGCTTGTGTCCATGAGTGTGCGAGCATGTGGGTGCGTTGCATGCGTGTGTGTGCAAGTGGGCAGGCTGTGCTCATGTACACCTTGTGCCTGGGCTGGCTGCTGTTTCTGTGGTTTGGGGCCAGAGCTGCCTCTCCACATGGACCTGAACCCTGAACCCTGAAGCTTGTTCGTGGCCACCTCCACAGGCTATGTAGACGAATGTGCCAGGAGCTCGCCCGTGGACTACTTCTGGTACAGGGAGACCCTCAACATCTCCACCTCCATTGATGAGTCAGGCTCCATCCAGTGGTGGATCCTGCTCTGCCTCACCTGTGCTTGGAGTGTCCTGTATGTGTGCACCATACGTGGCATTGAGACCACTGGGAAGGTACGGGGCGAGCTGCCTGCTCTGCTTGGTCCTTGGGACCTTGATCCCAGGGCTGCCATGCCCTCTGTCAGGACTGCTGAATGGCTCAGCTGGAGGCCCAGGGATTTTGTGCAGCAGGACAGCTCCCAAACATACTCCAAAAGCTCATGCGGCCCTAAACATCTGTCAAGTTGAGAGAGTCAAATAGTGGTGACACAGGAAAAAGCGGAGAGTGGGTTGTCCCTGTGCTGGAGCCTGGACCCCGTCCTGAGGTCCGGCCTCTGCCCACCCTGGTCACCCCCATGTTCTGACCCTGCTGCCTCATAGGCTGTATACGTCACCTCTACACTGCCCTATGTTGTGCTGACCATCTTCCTCATCCGCGGCTTGACTCTGAAGGGCTCTACCAGTGGCATCGTCTTCCTGTTCACGCCCAACGTGAGTCCCTGTATCCAACATGGGTGTGGATGTGTGGGAGAGGCTGCGGTGGGGCAGGGTCTTTCTTCTGTGCCCCAACTTCTACACCAGCTCCCAGGGACAGATGGAGCCAGTCTGTTGCCACGTAGGCCAGTCCCACGCTGGGGCAGGCCCTGAGAGACACCTGTCCATGATATTCATGCTGTGTGCTACATAGCACTTGTCAGCCTGACTTCGCACTCTGCGTGCAAGGAGCCACCGCCAGGGCAGGAACCAGCTGCCACCCGCTCTCCGCAGCCGACCTGAAGCTCAGGTCTCCTCTCCGGCCACCCCTCCTTGGCCTTGGTGGCTCCAGCCCACACAGTGTGCAGCTGAGGTCTCTGTTGACACAGATTGAGGAGCTGGCCAACCCGGTGACCTGGCTGGACGCAGGCGCCCAGGTCTTCTACTCCTTCTCACTGGCCTTTGGGGGCCTCATCTCCTTCTCCAGCTACAACTCTGTGCAGTGAGTCCTGGGGATGGGAGGGTCCTCAGGTGCAGGGAGCTGTGCCTCAGTTTCCCCAGGTGTGAGGATGAGTGGGAAAAGATGCCAACGCCAGGCAGCATGGTCCTTCCTAGAGGGTGTAGCATCTCTGCTGGGGACTGTGTGCACACAGCACACAAAGGGCAGGGTGGTTCTTGAGGAGCCTCCTCCAGGGTGCCTGCCAGGCCCAGTCTCCACGCCTTCCCATGCGCAGCTCACCACGGGCACCTCAGGACCTGGTATGTGGTGACCCTGAAGGCTCCAAAGACTCAAGTAGGGTCCTGTAGGCTGAGCCTACACTAGACTCGCCTGGACAGGACCCATGTGATGAGCCAAGGGGCTCCAGGAGGCACACAGGCAGCGTTCCCCGTCTTGCACAAACATTTCAGCAGCACCTAGTGTGCATCAGGCGTTCTCACAGGGTCAGGGAAACAAAGCCCCACTGTGGATGGCAGCCTCCTGGTGGGAGGGAATGCAGAGGCCTGGGAGAAGAAAGAGGTGGGCCTGGACTGCAGAAGGGGTGAAGATGGAGAGGGATGCGCCTTGCCTGCGAGGGCCCTGGGATCCCAGGTTAGAGGGGGTATGCTGGGCTGAGGCACTGCTGGTGGGTAGGAGGAGCCTGGTGGTGTAGGTAGATTCTGCACTTGCGCTGAGAGCTGGGCTGGGGAAAGGCACAGGGTGTGGCCTGAGGAGGCGTGGCCTGGTAGGTCAGTCCACCAGAGGCCAGAAGTGCCCAAATAAAACCATGGTAGGCATGGTCTGAGAGTGGCTATGGGCGTGGCGGGAGGGTCAGGCAGGGTGCTGCTTGGTAGGCGAGTGGTCAGAACTGTCCAAAGCAGGAGTTGGCCGACTGCAGAGTGCTCAGGTCTTGCTGTCCCCACACCTCAGTCCCAGTCCCTGAGGCCATGGGGAAAGTGCAGGAAGGGCACCCTTGAGGTGTCACTGGAAGATGGGCCCAGGCAGAGCCATCACGGGTGTTTCACAACAGCTTTACACCTGCGTGTGACCCTGGTCACAGAGATTCTCACTGCAGCAGATGACGTACTCTCAGGCCTCGCCCCTGCCCTGCTCTGCCTTCTGTGCACATTGGGTCCTGGACACTGTAACGGGTACATGTCTTGCGTCTCCCGAGGCCACTGGGTCCTTCACGGCGTGTCACTGCCTCCCTCCTCTCTGCTGATGGTGTGCTTTGTGTAGACCGCTGTCCTCTGCCGATTGCTTGGCTGCTGGGCATGCCAAGCAGTTGTGTTTTTGCTCTGGGCTGTCCTGATTGGTGCTGTGGGAGCTGTGGGTGTTCATTTAGACACAAGCATGGGCTGCTGAGCTGGTCACCCCAGGTCAATTGCTGGAGGACCTGTGGGTGTCCACAAGGCTGCAGCACTCCAGCCCCCTGGCCAGCTCCTGCGACTGTTGGAAGTTCTTGGAGTAGCCAGCCCAGCAGTGTGGGGAGGCATCCCACTGCCCCTTGACTTGACCCTTCTGATGGCTCCGGGCCCTACTCCTCCTGGCCTGGCCCGGCAAGTGTGGGGGTTAAGCTGCTCTCAGGCCTTGCCATAGCTGACGCCTGTGGCAAGAGCACACAGGAGACCTGGGGTGTATGAGCTGGGGCATCCTGGGGTCCTCTAGGTATATTGTCTATCTTGGCTCACTGACAGCAGGTGACAGCTGCTGTCTGTGTCCTGGGCTTTCTGAGGGTCTCCAGAGCCACCATATGCTGAAATGTGCAGAGGGGCAAGAACAAGGGTGCCTGCTAAGGGTCTGGGTCAGGGCTGGTCCCTCAGCCAGCTGATGCTCAGTGTCACTTGGGTAGGGGAGGTCAGAGAGCTCTGGTCCCCATGTCGCCAAAGGGCTCAGGTTCTTGCTTGCTTCTCTGCCAGGCATAGGCCTGGTGCTGGGCTTAAACCCGGTGGAGGTGCTGCCCATGCCGAGTCTGGGTAGGGACACAGCATGCTCCCTGGGGACAGCATGGGGGACCACGATGACATTGCTCTTGTCCACAGCAACAACTGTGAGATGGATTCGGTGATTGTGTCCATCATCAACGGCTTCACATCTGTGTTTGCGGCCACGGTGGTGTATTCCATCATCGGCTTCCGCGCCACTGAGCGCTACGATGACTGCTTCAGCCAGTGAGTTGCGCTCCGCATCAGGCCACTGGCCCACCCCTCCCGGGCCCCTCACTCTGGCACCCTCACCAGGCCAGACCCAGTCCACCCACTAGGCCTGCCCATCTGCCAGGCCCTGTCAGCCCTGTCCTCCCTCTAGGAACATCCTGACACTCATCAATGGCTTTGACCTGCCGGAGGGCAATGTGACACAGGAGAACTTCGCAGCCATGCAGCAGTGGCTCAATGCCACCAACCCGGACATCTACGCAGGGCTCAAGTTCCAGACCTGTGACCTGAACTCCTTCCTGTCTGAGGTAGGTAGCTGCTGTGGGTACAGCCTGCAAGGGGTGCAGGTGCTTCAAACTATGCAGAGAGGGTGGTCTGCCCTTGCCCCCACACTGACCGCCCCACCAGGACCACCAGCTCTCTGCCGCGGATCCCATTGTGCATGAGTCATGCAGTTTCTTCCATTAAAGTGGAGAGAATTTTTAATCCTCGTTCTGAACATACTAGAGAGTCAAGCCAGGTGTGCACTGGTGACTCTGAGCCCTTGGGGTGCCAGGAAAAGCCAGGAACTGCCGTTGTAGTAACTGAAATTTTGAGCACCATGTTAATGCATATCGTGACCTGTTTTTGGTTTTGTTCATTTGCTTTTTGCTGTACTGGGGGTTGAATATAGGACCTTGGCATTGAGCTATATTCCCAGAACTTTTTAAAATTTTGAGACAAGAAAAATAAAAGCAATAAAATTTTGAGACAAGATCTTGCTAAATTGCTAAGTTGCTAAGGCTGGGCTCAAACTTGTAATCCTCCTGCTTCAGGCTCCCAGGGCTCTGGGATGATGGGTGTATTCCACTGCACCAAGGTTCTGGAATACAGGCCAATTAAGTTGAATCTTGCAGTTCGTTGATCAGGAGCTTCCTGTATTTTGGAAGTTGGTGATCCTTGCAGCTTGACACTGCATCTGTCTGTGGTGGCCCTGGCAAAATTGCTTTGCCAGTAATGAAAGACTGGCAGTGTGTCGGGTGTGGCAGAGCAGAGGGACGCTGAGGCTCTCAGCCTAGGGGTGCCCGCTGACCCCAGAGGACAGAAGAAGACTGACACCAGTACTGCTGGCCCCTGGGTCAGGGCAGTGCTGGCTTGATGAGCACATACCCACCCACCCCATAACCACCTGGGGCTGGAGTCCTTCGGGGTCTCTCTTGGGGTGCACTCAGGGTCTCTTGCATCTGAGAGCTGGGCCATGGGAGGACAGCTGGGGGCCCACAGTAACAAGTCAGTCTCAGCGGCTGGGGCTCTGAGAGGACCTGAGCCATGGGACCCACTCGCTACTCAGCTTTATAAAAGGTGCTTTGGGGGCTGGGTGTGGTGGCTCATACCTGTAATCACAGCACTCGGAGGCTGAGGCAGGAAGATCACTGCAAGTTTGAGACCAGCCTGGGAACCTGGGCTACAAAGTGAGCTCAAGGCCAGCCTGAACTGCATAGGGAGAT
>NDGN011481930.1:0-13827 GCA_002564285.1 Tympanoctomys barrerae
TTTAAAACAGCTTGGAGGTATCTGGGAATATTTAAATATTACCAGGATAAATCAATACTAGCCATGATTTAGGAGTGATACTGAGAATGTGGCTACATTGATGGAATTCTGATCTGTTAGATCAGAATTAATAATAAAAATATTTATTATTAATTTTATTAATAATAAATATTTATGGATGACATGATAGAATATCTTAGATTTGATTTAAAATAATTTAATATGGAGAGGACTATCATATGGCAACGATGAAACAAGGCTGGCTTAGACAAGGAGTTAATTTTGGAACAAAACACCGTACTATATAATTTTGTTACAGGGTAATTATACAAATCTTCCTAGCTTTGCATGTGTTTGAAATTTTTATATTTAAAAATTAGTTTTAAAAGTGAAAAAAAAGTAAACCATTTGAAATATAACACAATATATTCATTTTCAACAGCTGCTCTCGATAACACAATAATAGTCACGCTAATTTAGAAACTATGAACCATAATACGTCAGGTGTAGTCATAGTTACACACAACAAAATCATAGTATTTGGAGAAAAGAAAATCTCTTGCACATCACTTAATTTCTTCATTTCTTTAGCCCTGTTTTAGGAAGAGACTACTTCACTAAATCATTAACTGTCCCAAAATATGTTTAATTACTGATTTCAATAAACATTCCTGTATCTTAAGAACGAATCAGACAATGAAGTTTATATCCAGGTAATCTTGACTATATGAATGTGGATCAGCCATAGGGAGCTGAGACTGAACTGAATTTTATAATGTATTCTCAAATTCCTTTTCTTTCCAATCTCTTTAAGTTTTGGGAAAAAATTAATATTATTGCTATCACCCGTGTAAGTTCTTTGCAGCGGTAGTGTACATGGAGTTAATGAATTTTTACAATCCACTTGAATCATTTCAGTGTAAATAGGAATGCACAGCCATGAAAACAACTCTAAGAAATTACTGGGTGGTGACTTTAGCAACTAGAGGAAGATTACTATTTAGATTATAATCTGATTAAATGTGGGAAGAACTTTCTGAACATCTTCCCGAAAGTGTGGGGGTGGATACGAGGTATGAACCGCCCACAGTTCCAGCAAAATGTGCTACAGGACAGGTGCGACATTGTACAGGACGCTGATCGCCGGATCTGGCTGAAAGTTTTGTTCTTGCTTCCATTTGATTCCATTTATTTTTATCCTAGTTCTGTGCTCCTCTAGATCGTCTACCTTCTGTAGAGATGAAAAGATTCCCACATGCTTAGCTACACTGCAGTGTGGGAGCAGGTACCGTTCATTTTGGGCTCCACGCAGATTAGGACACACGGAAAGCCACCGCGCCGCGGGTGGCGACCGTGCGGGGTGTGCGTCCCCCACGGTTCCTGGCTCTCGGCCTTCTGCCAGCCCCGGGCATTCCAACCCTAGACGCCCCCTTCCAGTCTCTGCGCCCTAGCCTTGTGGACTAGGACCCGAATAGCTCGGGGCCGCCCGTGTGACTCTAGAGCCCCAGCTCGGTGCCTCCGGGCGCAACGTGAAGGGGGTGACAGTCGGGACTTCGGCGAGGAGCTGGCGGCTCCACGGGCAGCCGGCACGATGGCTGCGGTGCTCTCGGCCTGCCTGGAGGGGTGCAGGGAGCTCGCGGGGGAAACCAGGGAAGTCGCGGGAGGACAGAACGCAGGGACCTCCTGGGGCTTCTCCCTGGCGTCCTCCGCCCGGCGCGCTAATTCCGGGTGGCGAGGAGCCACTAGGTGGGCGCCTCACCTGGCCCTTCGCATTTTCCTGGGGCGTCGTCAGAGCTGACCTCTCTGCAGCACAACTTTCTTCTGTGCACGGCAGAGCTGAGGCAGGAGGGTCGTGGCGAGTTGGAGGCAGCCTGCCTCACGAGGGAAAACCCGTCTCCAAAGGCAAACAAGCAACAACTGTTGCTGCTATTGTTACTATTTTCGGCGTCATTAATTACTAACGGCCGGACCGCGTGTGGGGACCCTTCCCCCGGGTCGCCAAGCTCCTCTGCCCCAGCCTCTGCTCCTCTCATCCTTCTTTCTCTCCACTGGGGCTGAACTCCGAGGGCGCACCCCGCCCTGAGCACCCACCTCCGAGTGCACCCAGCCGGCCTGTCCTCCGCGAAGCCCTCGACCCTTCGTGAAATTCGGGCACGACGTTGTTTTCCACCCCAGCGGCGGGGCTGATTGAAACCCAGGACCCGAGACGAGCCCCGACTCCGGGACACAGAACCCCTGGAAAAGACCTCGAGCCCCGCGGGGTGCACGCTGGGCGGGACCTGGTCCCCACCCCGGCCCCCTCTCTGCGCGCTCTGGGCCCAGTGGACCCAAGAACAGCGCCTATTTCATAGTTCGATACGGTTTCGTTAGGAGAAAATTAGGAACTTGGGGTCTGAGTCTCAGTCACCCCGGTGCGCGACTGCTCCCGTCTGGCCTCTGTAAGAGCAGGAAGAAACCCCAAGGACGCAGAGTGAGCCCCGAGGGGCCCAGTTCAGCTACAGGCAGAAGCCGGCTCTGGGAGGACGTTCGTTAACTAGATATATGAGCCAAGGTAGTCCAGGAAACTTTCGCTCCAAAGGAATTGGAATCATTGACAGGTGGAGGGCTGGAATGGGACAGGCCGCTTGCGTTCTTGTTTCAGATTCTCAAACTAGCCCTAGACCTGCCTGATTTGCTTAAAAACGAGGGGAGGGACGCTCTACTTGGAGCATTCTTGATGGAGCATCGAGGAAGGAGCCTGAAAGCCCGCAGCCCGGCAGCTACCCTGAGCTGGTTCGGGCGACTTCCCCGCGCGCCCCCAAAGCGCGCCGGGAGGGGTGGGGACAGCGCAGAGGGCGGGCCGACCAGGGCGGGCGAGGAGCAAAGCGGCGCTGCCACCGGCCGCTTCCCGCTTCGGCGTCTGGAAACCCGAGGCTTTGCGCTTTCCCTCCGTTGCGAAGTGAGAAATTCACAGCAGAGGGCGGCGAAGAAACGACCCGGGAACGACCACGTTTAGAGCCAGTGCAGTTCAAAAGTTCAAAAGGACCAGATCTCTAGAATGTACTTTCTTTTCAAGCAGTGTTTGGGCGTTCTGGCCTCGTTTCCCTCGCACTCAGCCTCCTGAAACCAAGTACTCTTTCAGAAATGAAGAGCCGGAGCTTTGGGGATGCTGTTATGTCTGCGCACACACGCACGCACGCCCACGCACACTTTTATTTTTCCTAATTACTCTGAGAAAAGTCTACTAGCTCCCAAATTGATTTGAAATGATCATTCACGTATTCGTAGAAATATCCTTAAACATGGAAAACAAATGAAGAATAGATTTACATTTCTCCCGATTAATTTTCTCCTAGAGATTTTCTAAACATCGTCTCCGTAACCCTCTCGCCCTTTTTGCGGTGCTGGGGGAAGAACAGGCGCCAGGGACCTGGTCTACCACTGAAGTACGCCCTCAGTTCCTAAAGCGTTCGTTTTAGTTTTGTTTTCTTTTTTGGCGGAACCGGGTATTGAACTCAGGCCTTTCCACTTGCCAGGGGAGCGCTTATTCCACTGAGCCATCTCCCTGGCCCCTAAATCTTTCATTTTAAAAGTCAACATCTTCAACCTCAAATATTAGGCGTTTTTAAAAGCCTTACTGAAAACAGGTTGTTCTAATATCTATAATGAAATATGAACCAAAAAAACATTGTTTAATTGCGAGGAAATTAAGCTTTAAGAGACATTCTGTTTAGAAAGTAAGGGACACAATTTTTTAAAAACGACACGGTGTATTAGCATTTTATTTCATCGACATGGGCATTAGCATCTCCTCATGGTCTATGGCGCGTCAGACACAGGCAAGAAATGAACTGTCCGAAGTTAATACTCTTACTTATATTACACATTTAGTTCAGGAAGACACTCTGCGCGGGACCTCAGAATACTTTCAGTTCCTAGGGAGGGAAGAAAAGGAAACATGCTTCGTGTTGGACTGTGTTTTCCTCGGTTTTATTCAAATACCACACCGGAACACCCCCGCTCCAGTTCCTAGCTCCTTGGGAAACGTGCACATCGGAAAAGCTGCAGAAGCCATGACCAGAGGCAGGAAAGAGAAGGTGGTGGCCCAGGCCTCTATCAAGTCCAGGTTTCTTTAAGAAAACAATGCAACTGTTCCTTTGTAACTACGTTGAGAAATCCGTGGCTGCTCGGACGCCAGGTTTAGACTCCTAGGCCTAGAGGGAGGGCGAGGAAGGTGGGCAGGTGTGGATGAGACTCAAAGCGCTGGCGATGCCCCCTCTCGGCCGGAAGGGGCGGCCAACGCTGTCAGCCTGGAGCCCTCAGCAGCCGGCGGGCACCTCAGCAGGGCTGCAACGGCGGACAAGTGTCGGCCCAGCAGCGCGCCTTTGCTGGGTGCACAGCCGCTGGCACGGAGCTGCTGCTGCTGGTGCTGCTGGTGCTCTTGGTGCAGGTGCTGCGGCTGCTGCTGCAAAATTGTGCGGGCGGCGGCGGCAGCGGACACGTGCAGCAAGGGGGCGGCGGCCTGGGGATGCAGCAGACAGGATGGGCGCTGGAGCAGGTGGTAGCAGCCCCACTGCGTGGCAGGGTCGGCTCCCGTGCCGACGCCGTGCATGATACTCTCGATACTGAAGGAGGTGCTCCCATCCCTGCGCCGCTGAGCCGAGCCAGAGCTCTCCTCCCACAGCCCAAAGCCAGGCGAGGGCCGTAGCGCTGTGAGGGCTCCGGAGGTCCCCAAGTCCGCGCCTTCCGCTGTCCTGGGCGCCTCAGTGTAGGTGGGAGGGGAAAGCAGCAGGTAGCGGAGCGGATGCGGGTGCAGGAGAGCGCACGGGCGGCTCCCGGGGACAGGCGATGGCGGGGCCGCGGGCCCCAGCTCGAGGCCGGGATGGGGGCCGAGCAGGGTGGCGGGAGGTGCGGGCAGGGCGAAGGGGTGGTGCAGGTGGCTTCCCGGGGCAGGGTGGTGGCGCTTGAAGCGCTTCCTCCGGCGCAGGAAGCTGCCGTTGTCGAACATGTCCTGGGAGGCGGGGTCCAGGCTCCAGTAGTTGCCCTTGCCCGGGTGGCCCGGCTCGCGGGGGATCTTGACGAAGCAGTCGTTGAGAGAGAGGTTGTGGCGGATGCTGTTCTGCCAGGCGGGAAACTTGCGGCGGTAGTAGGGGAAGCGGCCGCTGATGAAGGCGCAGATGCCGCTGAGCGTGAGGCGCTTGTGCGGGCTTTGCAGAATGGCCATGGTGATGAGCGCGATGTACGAGTACGGCGGCTTCGCCGGCTGCGGAGCGTCTCCAGGGCCCGCCGCGCACCTCGTCGGAGCCTTGAACTCGCCGCCCGCAGTGCGCCCCGGCCTGCGCTGCCGCTCTAGGCGTTTCTGGCCCCTTTGCGGATCCGCGTCTTCTTCCTCCGGGTGCTCGTCTTCATCTTCCTCCTCTCCCAGGACGTTGACCTGGCAGGCTTCTCCCGAGCTTCGGAGGTTGGGCTGCGGCGCGCGGCGCAGGCGCGCAGATCTCGGAAAGCTCATGGAAGGGCAGGTGCGGGGCCGCTGTCCCCTGCGGCGAGCGGGGAGGCCTACGCAGGCTCTCCGGTTAGGTTTTTCTGTACCTCCTTCTTTGCAAACCTCCTAGCAAGGAGACGCTTTGCCTTTTATTAAAGCTGCCTGGAGCCCCGAGAGCGGCACTCCCGGCTTTATACCCTTCCACCCTACATCGCGGGCGGGGGGTGGGGGGGGGTTTCACCTCCTCCTGACGCAGTCCAACGAGGGTCCACGGCAAACACCCTCTCTTCCTCACCCGCCGCTAGCAGGAAGGTGCTCGCTCTCAGGGTTTGGCCACCCTACTGCTTTGCCTAGACTGCGCTATTGCACTTTTAAAACTGAGCAAATGAAGAAAGGTAATACGATTCTCAACCATGGCTACCTCAGCTTCGAGGTTTCTCTCCTGAGGACAGAACTCCGCGGAGGGGAGGAGAGCCACTGAAATCTATTTGGAGTCTGAAAATGAATAAGTAAGAGTAAATGGGTGTTTTCATGTTTCCTATGTTGGTTAATCTCCCGGGTTTTTGTTTGTTTTGGTTTTTGGTGGAAGCGGAGATTGAACTCAGACCCTTGCGCTTGCCAGGGAAGCACTTATTCTACTGAGCCATCTCTCCTGCCCTATTGCCCGTTTTTGTTGATGGATACCGTTCTCATACAAAATAACAGAATGAACTATTTTAATGTTCTGACTATATGCCGCAGCCCAAAATGAGTGTTTCACCACCTTTCCGCCCACCACACAAATGCCCCTAAGTGTCCTCCCTGACTCAGATTTTCAGAGAAGTCTGAAATGTTCTAGCACTAAGTTGTGAAAGCTCAGGATAAAGTGAAGGCGGGAGAGGTAAGGTTTCCCCATGCCCCTAACAGGAGTGATTCTCCAACTTCTCTGAACATCCCACCACAGTAAAAAAAAAATACATTTATACCATTCTCTGGCACACACAGGCATATGTGCTTAGACAAGGCTCCAGGAGTCTATATAATTGCACTGTAGTGACGACTGATATTTCCTTCTCCCCCCCCCAGTGGTCATGACCAAGATGGTTTCATCATAGAAATCTTGTTTTCATAAGCTGGCCCCACACCACCAAACACCGTGCCTAGTGTATGTCTGAGCACTTTCATCTCTTTCAATCTGTCATTTCAGAAACTTTAAACATCCTTAATGTGATAAAAATAAAACCTGAAACTTCAATTAAGAAAGCCTGGGGTGAGTGCCACTGTCATTATGTGTATCAGTGGCTTGGCATTTAGTATTTGCCCTGCACAGCAGGATGACAGCAGCCCTGTCCACTCACCCAAAATCCCTGCAGGAACAGGATTCCCTTACTGGCTTCACATGAATCAGTTCAGAGTCTTTAGTGGCACATAAGTAGGGGTCTTACAGTAAAATACTAGGACATGGTACATAGTCACAATTTAAAACCTACCTACTTGGGAAAAACTTGAGGCATCATCTAATAATGTAGCCTAAATGTATGGCATTGTTAAGCCATTGCTTGTCACCAGTCACTCTTCCATTAGTGTTTAAAATGACAAATTTTCAGTGAGACATCAGAAGCCAGAATCTTCAAGGGCAAAAATCTATGAAGTAGCTTCATGCCTTCAGGATTAGAAACGTTTAAGGCAGCTAGTGGCTTCAGGGTAAATTTAGAGAACAACTTTTTTGTTCATCTGTATCCTCCCTCAAAGGCTCTCTCTAGTTACATGTTGTTTGAAGTTAGAGAAACAAACACAAAGCTTGAGTCTAACAGATCTGTGTTTGAGTCTCAAATTTACCAAGGAGTATTTGTGTGCTCTTATAAACTAAACTCCAGGAGGGCTGGGACAGGTGATAGTCCCCGAAGCCTCCCCTTAAGCCCTGCTGGAGGGGCACAGTTCCTTCATCTGCAAAATAATCCCATTACTTGGGACATAGTGTATTGTTAGTTTTCTGAAAACCAACTTCTATGATTTGGGTTATTCACAAGCGAAAGGACATAAAGATGTTACCCTAAACAGAACAAAACTCCATACTGATGGGTGTCAAAGGTTTTGCAGGAAAAAACATAAGAGTTCCTTGTCACACCTGGGACGCTTTAAACAAAGTGGTGTTGGATTAATAGCCAAAATAAAACATAAACCTGTCTGTAAGAATAAATACAGGTGAACAAATTAGTGAAGGGATGGGGGAATCTGCTGCAGAATCCCAAATACAGTATGTAAGTGCTGGGCTCACACAGACCTGCTATTCAGTGGGGGCCGCACAATGCTCTTCTTCCTAGTGTACAGTATGGCGAGGGGGTGATTCTTTCCAGTGAGGAAACCTGCTAACTTCAGCCAGGTAATCAAGACCAACATCTGTCATCACAAATCATGACAGTAGGCACCATCCAGTTATAACTGGATGAAAACAATACTCTGGTTTTCCTCCCCAGGCGTTGGATTAATCAAGAGAACAACATGGAGCAATTCCAAGAGCATCTTGGGTACCTGTCATCCCTCCAAACTATCATCAAAGATCATCAAAAAACCTGTCAGAGTCAAGGAGTCTAAGGAGACAGGAATACTAAATGTGAAGTGCTACTTTAGATGTCATTTTCATAGGATAGCAGGTTAAAAAAAAAAAAAAACTAAGCACAGGAAGCAACTGTACTTAGTAAGAATGTATCAGTATTGGTTCACTAACTGCAATTCCCACATCATTGTGAGTTTGTAATAATGGGGGAAAGAGGATGAAGAAACTTACCTACCTGGGCCGGCCAAATAGCTCAGCGGTGCAGGGGCCAGGGGTTCGATCCCCAGGCCTGCTCTGGGTGTGCTGAGATAGCATTTGAGACTGGGCATGGTGGCGCCTGCCTGTAATCCCAGCTCTTGGGAGGCTGTAAATAGGTGGATCACTATGAGTCTGATCTAGTTGAGACCCTGAACACCCTGCAGACCCTTCCCTAAAATACAAAAAAAAAACCAAAAAACAAAACAAAACAAAAAAAAACACAAAACACCTTACCTGCCAAACTTGTCTATAAATCTAAAACCTTCTTTTAAAAATTAAAACAGAGGGAAAAGGATCTAAGAGCCAAGAAGTGTAAATTCAAGATAGCTGATGAGTAGAAAAATCAAAATGCGATATATCGAGGCAGAATACTAGTCAGCAGTAACAACTGGCTACTGATACATACTACCATATGGAGGACTCTTGAGGACAAATGAGAGTCTGGTAGTGTGTTAATTTTTTTTTTTTAAACTCTCTTTTCAAAAGGCTGTTTAGAAGTGAGACCCTGAGGTGACCAGATCAAAAGATGCTAACTCCACGGTGGATGAGTTCACAGACAGCTCACATGGAATGTGCTCTTGGGAGGTGTGGCCCGGTACAGCCAGTGGGTCACTGCAGGTGGAGCCCAGAGGGTACATTCTTGTCCCGAGGCGCTTTCCCTCTCTCTGCCTCTCTCTTTCTGCTTCCCTCTGCCAGCTCTTCCGCCAAGACGCTTTTGCCTAGGGGCCAGCCAACCCTAAACTGGAACCTCTGATGTCATGAGCTTTGAAGATATGTATGTGCCAGCAGTGGAAAGCTAACCAAGAGTCCAAATAGAAAAGTCCACAGTAGAGGCTGGAATAAGAAGAAATGGATACAGGGTTTCTTTATGAAAATGTCCTGGAATTAAGACACTGGATAATAGTTAAACTATGTGGAATACTAAAAAACAAACTATTATTTTACAAGTTTCAACTTTATGGTTTATCAATTAATTATATCTAACTATGGTTTGTCATTCAAAGTATGTAAAATAATAAAGAGCTATAGCAATGAAAACTTAGTTGAATGCTTGAGAAAATGTTATAATGGCACACCACTAAACAAGGGGAAAATAAGGAACTTTATTGTCCTAGTCCATGAATTCCAGTGTTGCTTTAAACATCAAGTCTTACCATGTAGCTCCTGCAACCTTTAACATGAAGCCTAGTGCATAATGGCACTCTATAGTATTTAATTACTTTTTTCCTAAAATTGAATAGTTGTTTTTCCAGAATATGCTAATTTGAAAAAAAAAAATCAAACCTTTCTAACTTCAGGATGACATCTTCTCTCCACCTCACTCTAAAAAGTTAAAGATAATTTGATTATATATAGAATAAAATGTAAGACTGCCTCTAATATTAAAACTCATTATAGCTAGAAATGGTGGCACATAACTAATCGCAGCACTCAGAACTCAAGAGACTGAGACTGAAGCAGGAGGATTGCTGCAAACCATGAAAGCCAACCTGGGCTACCTAGTGAGTTTAAGGCCATGGAGACACCTTCTCAAAAAAAGAAAAAAAGACTCATTCTGAGAAAAGTACTTTGGTGTGTCTTTCTCATGCAAATAGATCATTGGCCCAATATTCAAAGGTAGAGTTCACTTCTTTCCCTATCTGTCCCGCCCATATAATGCATTTCTGCAAGAGGGAGTCATTCCAAAGCAATCTTTAAAAAAAGGCTGGTAAGCCTTTTAACTTTATTTTGTTGATAATCACCTTCAAAATTGACCATCTAGGGATTAAGCTTGTAGAAAAAGGTATTTTTGTTTATCCTCAATTTCTACCCACAATTAAATTTTAACTAATTTGTGCTTGGGAATTGAACCCAGGGCTACCCCTCCAGGACCAAGACATTTCCCCCAGTACTGAAGATTGAAACTAAGGCCTGACTCCGGCCAGTCAAGCACTCTCCACTGGGCTACACCTCCAGCTTCAAAGACATTTTTAAAAATCAAAATTGTATATATCTAACTGAAGCAAATAAAAAACACACACAAAAAGATACTTCGGGTAGCAAGCAAAGAGGATAATTAAAAGCCCCTGAGTCTGCTTAGGGTCTCTAGCTCACACTGCATTGGTAGCCACTGAAAACTGAAAGGTAAATGCTGTTGAGTTTTTCCCAAGATGATCCTGTAGGTCAACCTGCTTTTGCCTCATACCTAGCGCAGGCACTTCCTACAGCTTACATTCCAGTGTTCTTGCCCCTTTCCCTTATAGCTCATGGAAGCTTCCAAAAGAATCATTTAAGGTGTGTAGAAGATTAAAATGTGTACCATGCCTTGCTAGAAAAGGAAGAAAATCACACGTGTTGCAACTCTATACTTGGGGTACTTACAATATGTGGTGGATGGCTGACTGGTGTTCAGCTTCTTACACCCAGCTGAACTGAACTAGCACGGTGCTGCGTGTGGCAGGCCCACCTGAGGATTGTTGGGTTCAGGAGGCAATTAGGTGAATACAGAGAAGCTATGTTTTAAAAGTACAGTGAGGAAGGAAGATCAGCATGACTTAGAAGAACACAACTACAACAACCAATCAACTGGCCTTCAGCTTCCACACAGAACAGATAAAACTCCATTACTTAAAGTTCTGGGGAAAAAATTCCAAAAGCCATTTTGACAGCCCCCACCACTACCAACTTTACTTTCAGACAGGATCTTAAGTTGCCCCTCCTGCCTTAGCCTCCTAAGTAGGTGGGATTGCAGGTGTTCATACCTACCTGGTCTCGACAGCTTTCTATAATAAGAATGTGTAGTGTGGGAAATTCCATCTGTACTGTAACAATTTGAGTACTGTACAATTATGCTGACATGGCCTTTACAAATAGAAGAAAACTGATTCACTGCTTACCAATGATTTATATAAAGAGCATTATACTAAAAGTTAGTTACAAATGATGGCTTCTGCCACCATTACATTACCTAATTATAATGGAAACTAAAGAAGTGCACATAACCAAGATGAATTTAGTATCAGTAAAAATGATTTAAAAGTAGTTATAAAATAACAGTCTCAATGTATTAATAAATGGTTCAAGTTTCATCATATCAACAGTAATGCTTGGTACTATTTAAAAATAGAGATTTTATTGTTTCTATACAAATTTCTTCTACTTTCTAAGTCTGTAGAAACAAGAGACTTAGTTAAATAAAAAGTGATAATTATTTGCTTTAAAAACTTTTTTGTTAATAACATCTCTCTGGAGGGCTGGCAACCTAGCTCAGTGGACTAAATGCCTGCTTTGGCAAGTGCAGGGACCAGGGTTCAATCCCTGGTCCCGCACACTGTGCTGGCCCCACCTCTGAGGTGCGCTGAGCTAGTGACCAAATCCCAGTGTGGTGGCACATACCTATAATCCCAGCACTGAGGAGGCTGAAAAGAGGAGGATCACTATGAGTCTGAGTTGCACAGTGAAACGTTATACCAAATACATAAATGAAAAAAAAAAAAAACTCTTTGGAATCAGCTGAAGTTCTAAAGGAAAATGTTGAGGTTTAGCATCATTATTATAAATAATATGCTCATGTATAAACTTACAATACAAATTCTGAAAGTTCTGTGACCCATTTGTCTCCGAAAAAATAAAATAAAAACTTCAGTTGATGTTATATTTTATTTTATGAATGTCAATGTCTTATATACTGATTCACACTGTGTACTGTATAAAATAAATATTATTTTTAAGTACACTGGAATTCATAAAAGAAGTCATCAAAGAATAATGGTTGAAATATTGCCCATAGGGAACTAATTTCTATTATCCAATCCTTCTGATAAATGCTTCTGGTGCTATAGACAAATTTGATCTTCTTTGGAATATGCTGTCCACTGCTTTTCTGTTTCTGTTACGGTAGCTACAAACAGTCGTTTAAGGATGTCCTTATCTAAATTCCTTCCTGCAAGCAAAACAAAACATGGTGATATTATTCTTATTATAATGGCACAGTTGACTTATCAATTCTAGATTTTTAAATGCTTGATTTTCAAACATTTACAAAAGCAAAAAAAATTGAATGACTGATTATCTAACTTCTAGTTCAATTTCAAAACCAAAATGGAGCTCTCACTTTTCTGGAACTGTGTGAAGAGCAAAATGCGTATCAAGTTCACAAGAATGTCAACACAAGATTAAGACAAGTACATTACCCATAAGCTTAGTTACACAAGAGAATCTGATTAACACTGCTTAAGCAGCATATTAGATCCTTTTTGAATCCTTTTTTGAGAAATTTTATCCTTTGTCACCTACCAATAAGAACCAATCGATTTGTTCTCTCCGTGTCATCTTTCCAGCTCACTGGAGTCTCTTCCAGGTCATAGAGTTCATGGACACCTTGGACAATCACTTGTTGTTGTTTGTCTGTGATTGACACCAGCCCCTGCTCAAAGAAAAATAGCCTCAAGGAAAGTGGAAACAGTTCATAAATGTTGATTACATTTTGCTATTTCTCTTTCAAATACAAACTCCTAAAGCAGTGAAAATTATTTAATTCTAATTATTTGTACATTGAAAAGTTTCTTTAAAACCTCTAGATTTAAAAAAGTTCTGTGTATACCAATTCTTTAAAGAATTATCTTTTCTGATAAAAAAAAACCAATACATATGTTCTTTTACTGTTCACAAAACAAAAACTGAAACAACAAAATGAAATGTTATGTTACAATAGCCTGCTGATTATCCACTCAAGAACTTGGTATTTCTTTCACAGACTGAGTGGGAAAATCTGAGAAGTTAAAAGATTCTGGTGACTAATCAGTTTTGAAAATGGGTTGTAAAAATTGGTCTAGATGATAGTAGCACAGAAGAAAAGCAGTTATATTCTGTGTAAAAGTTCATAAACAAGTCATTTCCAACAACATTTTTTGGCATGTTTGTGTATTTGGGGTATGTTTCCTTTTTGCTTTTCTTCTAGTTTTGTGTTCTGCCTTTCAGGTTTGAATTTTTATCATAAACTACTTGAAATAATTTTATATAGGTATCAATTTTGTGCTGTTTACATAAAAAATATGAAGCATTTGCTGTCACTAGAGTTGCACTGTAAACATGATGATGACTTTAAGACTAACACATTGTAACAGGAAAATGAAGGGACAGCTACAAAGGGATTCTGTTTTATCCCGGAATCCCTCAGTGTTTTGACAGGAGGAAGGCTAAAGGAAAAATCAGAGGACAAGTATTAAAGAAATGATCATGCAAGTGCAAAATCCTGACTGAGACTATGCAAAGACGCAAAGATGATGCAGAGCCACTGAGTTCTGTACAGGTTTTGGTGGCAACATTAGTGTAAGTGCCCAAATTGCTACTTTTCTAGAAAATATAACTCCACATTCAATACCAGGAGACAAAAGCAGTTACAGTAGAAATGCTCAGCCAGTTAGAATCGTGGATTGCTGATGCTGTTGCAGTAATAAAGCAGCAGCGAGATGTGGCTTAGCTCCTTCGTGTGAGAGTGCTATAGAAGTAGACTGGGATTTACCCACGCTGTTCTGCAGAGCTAACCCTAGGCAGAGCCAGCATGGTGAAGAAATCCAAAAGTAAACAGTCT
>NDGN011481936.1:0-23077 GCA_002564285.1 Tympanoctomys barrerae
CTACTATGAAGACAACAATATGCAATGTATTAATCATTGTAACTGTCCTACTGACCTGTTTTGGAACTGTCTCATTGCTATTTCTTTCTCATTAAAATTAATTTTTAAAAGCTTAAAAAAGAAAAATACTAAGGGAAATTAATTCTGTGAACCAGTTAATCAATTACTTGCTGCTAATGGACCCTGATCACTATAGTTGTTTTTATTCCATTTAATATAATATGTAGAGAAACACAATGGGACAGACCTTTTGGGTTTCGTTTTGGATCAGGGTCTCACTGTAGCACAGTGTGGCCATGAACTGGTTTATGTAGCTCAGCTCATTCCAGGTGGCCTGGAATTTTACAGTGATCCTACGTCTCTGCCTCTTGAGTACTAAGATTACAACCAGACCCCAACAAGCCTGGATGGATCCAATATTCATTTTTATTTATTTATTTATTTACCAGCACAGGGTCTTGCTAAGCAGCTGTGACTCATAGTGATCCTCCTGTCTCAGCCTCCCCCAGTTCTGGGATTACAGGTGTGTGAAACCGTCCCGATTTCGGTGGCCTGAATGGTCTGCCCAGGGATCCGGAGCTGACACAGCATGAGGTACTGGGGATCAAACCTGGATCTTTATGCTTGCCAGGCAAGTGCTTAGACTGCTGAACTATCTCCCCAGTTCTGGAACCAATTTTTTTTTTAAATTTAGAGTATTTGCTGATTGCCATGTGTTGAATTAAAAATACTGGTGTCTACTAGTTATGTCTAGCACTTCCCTCCGTACTACTTGTCTTGACTTACATCTGAAGTTAGAGTGCTCATGTTGGGCTAGGTAAAGTAAGCTGACAAAAAATGTACCCTTTGATGAAAGGTAAAAGAATCTTGAAAACCCTGTTCATGCTTACAGGAGTATTAGAATGGGCTGTATTAGGCAAGTTCCTGTTGAGTTACATGACACTACTGTAAACATTTGTAATGCAGAAATAAGTTTTTGGATACCTCAATGTAATTCGTTCTACCAGGGTAGAAAGTCGTATGCCTGTGTGCATATGCATAAGAGCTAGATTTACTGTGCTAACACGTGTATTATGCATAGTGACTCCACCTCTGTGGTAGTGGTAGTACATTGCAATGCTAGCTCCTAAATGGTTAGGATCCTAAATGTATGAAACGCTAATCTTCTTTTTTTGTCACAATACAGCTAATTTTTTGTGCTGTCCAGTAGTGTTAAACACATTCAAACTTTCTCTAATTTGCAATGAAATGCTAGTAACAATCTGAGAGGATAAAATGGAGAAGGATTTGAGGTTCACAGTACGTCATGAATGTGATTATTTCCTCTCCTTCTGAAAATCATACGTATATACTAATGGTAGTGAAAATAATATTTAGAGAGAAAGTTCTATAAATCTCTCATTTGGGGTACTTGAACCTGGTTCAGTTTGTGTGTATGCACAGTAAACCTTTATCATTAATTGAAATCTATGGATAAATAGTGACATCTAAGTTACTTACAGAAAGGACATATGATGAGTTAATAATTCTGAATAGCTTTGCAGAATTGTAAATCTTATGTGACCAGTAAATAGCCTCAAGTGACTGAGTTGTGTTTTTTTCTTTCTTTAACCTTTGCCATTAAAATTGTTGAATTTCTAAGAAATAGGAAAAATTTTCATGCATGAACAATCTTGTACCTTGGTATTTTGTATGGCTCATCAATTTCAATCTCATCAAGGCTTATAATTAATCAAATAGATATATTAATCACCAGTATAGTTATTAAAAATATGTGCATATACAAACCCACATACATGGCATGATTTATATGGTTCCGACAAATAAAATGATTCAGTCGCATAAAAGGCATAATATAGAAGTAGCTCCAAGTTCAAAGAAGAAAACCTGACCTACTCAAGCCCTTGCAATTGTGGGCTGTGTAATTTGAGACACATTACTTAAAATCTTATCACTGCAGTTTCTGAAGAGAGTTATTGTACACCATTTCCAAAAGGCTTCTAAGCTGTAAGTTTGTGAAAACCACATGATTGCCTCTCTTCATTTCTTGTCGAGACATCATAGCTCTCTTTAGGTCTGATGCGATATGTAATTGTTCTTTAAGGAACAAAGGAGCTTGGCTCTGCTGGATTTCTGTGCTGAGGCAAGATTGGTGATGGGTAAGTGGGTGCAGCATGAAGCATAGAGGTATGGAAAGAAAGAGAAAAACAGAGAATAGCAGAGGGGGGAATATCAAATTTGCACTTTGAAGAATATTGAATGTTTATATCTGGCAGCCACTGTGTCACCTTTACATTAGAGGTCCTGTTTTCTATTACAGTTACTTCCATAAAGAATTTATATGTTTAAGGAGAATTCAAGGAACAATGAATTGAAGGTTTAGACTGAGAAAAGTTCGGCTTTTTAGAAACAATTTTATTTTTAACTAAGAAATCTGTTCTAACCCATTTGAGTAATTGTATCTTATCTGTCCTTCTATATAACATAATTTTCATTTAAGAATAAATTTATTTTAGAAGGGTAGTTTAGGTATGTTGAAACTTGCTCGCTTTAAATTTTTAGATTTATTTAAAACATTTGTATATTAACTATATAAAATTATACAGGTAGATATGGGTAATGTTTCAATAGTTATACTATTTGTGTAGAAAAGTGTCTTGAAAACTCAGTAGTTTTAAAGGAAACTGTGAGCAAGATGAAAACGCTCTTCACCTGTGCCTTTCCAACTCACATTGTTTCTTCTACTTGCTATTTTAAAACAAAAGACATTTAAATATTCATTCTAAAAATAAAGTGCTTGATTAATCCCTTGCTGAGTAACTTGGTCCTTCTAGTGAGTGGCTCTGTGAAAATCACATGCAAATAAAGAGTACTTTAAGTTCGGCTATGACTCACATTTTGTTCTTGCATGTGGACTTAAGTATCCTACTGTATGGGATTATGTCTATGTTAATATAAGCAAAGATTAATCAATTAATGTTTCTTGAGTGTCTGAATTATTCAGATTCTCTGACAGACAATCTAAAGATGAAAATAAGTTTTGTGCTCTAGGAAATGATCTTCTGCTGCAGAGATTTGACTGTCACCTACAGTGGTGGACACTCATTAATAGCTAAATTTATGTGAAAAAAATTTAGAATGTTTTGGGTAGTTTTGAGTTAGGTAAAGTGATTTGATAAATTTTCTATTAGCAGAACATTTTCAAATTTCTAACAAATGAAATGATTTTGTGATCTACAGTAATATCAAGTTTTAAAAACTAAAATCTTCAGTGAAGGGAGGGAGAAAAGGTAGAAGGAAGGGAGAGAGAGAGAGACAGAGAAGAGAAAGAAACAGAGAGAGAGAGAGAGAGAGAAAAGAGAGAGAGACAGAGAGACATTATTACTTCTGGAGGTATGGAAGAAATTTGGTTTGGATTTACAGTCAAAAGTAATTGAGCAAGTGAATGAATGGATTATAAAAATTTATGATTTTTTTTGTATTAGAGACTGACCTCAGGGCTTTGCTCTTGCCTGGCAGGGGCTTAGGAGCTGAGCTATATCCTCAGCCATAGGAATATTTAAAAATATTTTTAGAACATAATTCTGGTTCAACAATGCCTAAGTACCATTGTTTATCAGTAGGCTATTTGATTTATGCAGTGATTTGATTTATACAATGATTTATCAATTCTCAAAATCAGAACAAGACTTTTACACATGTCACCCATCAACAACTAAATGGTGATATAACCATGGTTTTATGAATAGTGTAAACTATAAATATTTTTCCAGCTCTATAGACCTAAGTTTAGTATTCATCTGTTATTTGCCTGTGACTTACATAAAGACTATTTTCTGCAACATTATATATAATACGAATTCATGCATTAGTGCCCTTTCTGAAATGAGCAAGCATGATACCTTGAACTTAGCACCATCACTTTCTCTGTTACCATCATTGTTATAGAAATTAGAGCCGTTCTCGTCCCACTAAAGAAATCCATTCGATTCCTGGCCTATGCAGTGCCCTGTCATCTTCAGGGCCAGCCATGTAGCTCAGCAGATTAAAGCCCCTGCAAGCAGGCACAGGGGCCGGGGGTTCAATCCCTAGGGCCTGCTGTGCCAGCCCTGCCCCAGGGTGGTTGAGATGGCAATTGAGACTGGGTGTGGTGGTGCGTGCCAGTAATCCCAGCTCCTGGGAGGCTGTAAATGGGTGAATCACTAACTGATCTAGTAGTGAAAAAACCCTCTAGACCCTTCCTTTAAAAACAAAATACAAAATACAAAATACAAATAAAAAACACAATAAAAGGTAACAGGAATTAGGAAGATGGATCTCTCTCCAACAGCAAGGGGATCAAGAGATGGAAGGAAAAGGGGAAGGAACTAAAATAACATTAAGGTATTTCATGTTCACTTTGCTACTCCTCATAAAGAATGAGGCTAGGGTTCAATCCCAGGCATGTGGTGCCAGCCCTGTCCCCAGGGACAGCGACTGAGACTAGGTGTGGTGGCATGCGCCTGTAATCCCAGAGCTTGGAAGGCTGAAAACAAATCCCTACAAGTCCCATCTATGTAGTGAGAACCTCTACACCATGTAGACCCGGCCCTAAATACATTAAAAATTAAAAAAGAATGTAAATATGTACTGCAATCATGTACTAATAAAACATAATGCAAAGAAATAGAATCTCTACTTGTAGAGATGGCTAAGTAGGAGATGATAGAATAGGGAAATTTAGAGAACAGTATTGATTTATCTTTTGATCATTCTTTCCAGTTTTGTCAGTGTAGTGTGTGTGTGTGTGTGTGTGTGTGCGCGCACGTGCATGCGCAGAATGGAAGAGATCATGGGATATGAAATAAAAGTGACTGTAAAGTATGCGTAGGAGGATCTGGATGCATGTCATCCTGTTAGGTATACTGTTAGTAACGTTGCATTTGAGAACTGTATTGTTATCAAAGTAAATCTAGGATATTTATTATTGAATGATGCTGGGAATGTGCATTATTATCAAGGTTGGATAGATGATATTATTATGACTATTGCAAGTGTGTGGAACTCGGGAACTTGTTTTTGTGATGTTATTTTTATGACTACTTTCTGATACCTGGGCTCAAACACAGGAGTGATCTTTCACTGACCTACATCCCCATAACATTTTACACTTTTTATTTTGAGACCTGATTTTACTAAACCACTCAGTTGGAACTGGAACTTGCAATCTCTCCGTATCCTTTCTCAGCAATTCATATGAAACTCAGCAGAGATTTTAGAACCTTTGTTAACAAAAAATGCTCCATGCTCTTTTTGGGGTACAAGTCAAATTTAAGATGACATTTTGTAGCAGAAAAAGAAGTAAATAAATATCTGGGATTTGAAATGTTGGCTCAGATTTCCTGCAAGTTGCTTACATCTTTGCAGGAAGATCAACTGTTTCTTCTGTGTAGCTCTTGTTGTCTGCAGAAAGATGAACTGTTTATTTTGTGCATTTTTTTCAGTATATCTTAGTGCAGCCCTGAATTGATTAATTTGCTATCATTTCTGCAGGTTTCTGCCATTTATTAAGTCACCTGTAATAGTTAAGGCAGTGGAAGTTTTCTGTCAGTTAACAGTAAAATGATTCCATTAAAACATTGTCAATACTCAGATACTCAGCCCAAGTCAACCACGTCATCTGCTAGAAAACAGTTGGTTACAGATGTCTTCTAACAGATTCATTCAGAATTCCTTACAGGCTAAAATATCGCTTTACAAAATACACACTACTTCTTAGATTATCTGGTTGAAAAGAAATGGCTGCTTCAGCTCCAGCTATAGGAAAAATATATCATACGTTAAAAATTGTGTGTATCTGAATCTCATAGTATTAGATTTCAACGTAATGATTAATCAGTATCTGCATTAATGTTGCTGCATACTAAAAAGTCTTCACAAAAATGATTTCAAACAGCAAGAAAGAGCTACTGTTTATTGTCTATATATTTTTATCAAACATTAATTTCTAAATTATGTGTCAGTATCATTGTGTCAGCAATGATAGGTAAGGTAAATTTAATATTTTGCTGTTTTCCTATTTTTATATATGTGGAAATGATTACTATGGTAAAGTACATTCACATCTTCCTTGCCATGCTTATGGATATACATGTATAATAAGAACCTAAAATTTCTACAAGTTGCAGCATACAGTGCAGTATACAGCAGAGACAGGATGAGAATTAAAAGAAGAGAAATTAAGATAATAAACAAGTATGATCCCTAGATACTCTGTGGACTGGAATACACAATTTTCCCTGATGTTTTAATTCTCATTATTCAGAAGAGAATTCCCCATAGTACAAATTCTATAGTATCCTACGACGTAAGCCATTCACTGCATGAGCTGAACCTTTTACCATTGTCTTTCCTGTGCGCCTCCGGGGATAACACTCTGTGATACCATTCTCCATTTATGCTCAGAAGAAGGGACTATATTCCCAGCTCCTATTACACTGCTTTCATATTGTTCAGTAATAAAGTGCATACCTTAAGTGGAAGTATACATTTTTCACCTATATAAGTCTCTTTGCCCTATGTCCAGAGGGCATGATAGAATACTTATAGCATTGTTTAATGGAAACACGCACTTCTTTCTAGGAGCAATTTTTGACGAATCTGCCAAGAAAGATGATGAGGTGTTCCGGACAGCAGTTGGAGACCTCAACCAGAATGAGGAAATCTTACAGACTGAGAAAATCACATTTTCGGTGACATTTGTTGATGGCAACAACCCTTTTCAAGCAGTTCAAGAAGGTAAGGACCACCTACAGTCCACTCTTTTGTTTGTTTCAATTGCTTGTTGTTTAATTAAAATGGCATTGAAATTATATCCCTAGGAAGCCGCTTAGTATGGAGATATTGCTTATACCTTTTCTGCTACTTGGGTGTTTCTTTTCATGGAGAATGCTGTTTTGCAAATGCATTCCACATTTGAGAGCACGGAATGTGGAAGGTTGTTGTTTTAGTTGAAACATACTATTGAAATGGATGTAAATGTTTACCATGAGATTGTTTTCAGCAGTTTTATAACTTTGATGGAAATGAAATATTCCTTTAAAATATACAGTCCAGGGGCCGGGCAAATGGCTCAGTGGAATAAGTGCTTCCCAGGCAAGCACAAGGGCCTGAGTTCAATCCCCAGTTCCGCAAAAAAAAAAAATAAATAAATAAAAATAAATAAAATAAAATATACAGTCCTACCAGAAGTTGTATGTGAGGGTTCTTTGGGAAGACTGCCACCTTGAGTATAGCTACAACTTGCAGTGACATTTCAGGTGTTCTTATGCCAAACCTGTTACTGCAAGGAAAATAGACACTACATACAAATCAAAGATTTTGTACATGGATTCTAATGTACTGGTCTAACCTATAATTCCTTTTTGCTTTCTACAAATTTCCAAATGCTAGAGTGGTGTCCTCTGTTCTCTCTTACTCTACAGTGAATTAAAAGTTTGGATCAATGCAAAGTAATACAAATAGAAATAATTTTATACTACAATAATCATTCTCATGAATTAAGACTTTGACTGGAAAAAATTCTTGTGTGACTGGTATTCTATGTTTTATCCCAATGATGTAATAAAATTATTTACCCCTTCATTTTGAAAGTGCTCATTCATAGAGCTGCATTTTGCTGATCGCTGTGGCCTGAATTCTTTTGTTCACCCTCAAATGTTATGCTGAAATCTCACTCCCATTGGATGACATTGTAAAGAGGACCTTCATAAGGTCCTCTTTGCCTTTGTGAATGTGATTATTGTCTTCATAAAAGAGCTGAGAAGGAGCATTTTCTGAGATTAAAGGTAAACTAGCAGACACAGTCTGTGCTGCAGGATATAAAACCTCATGGAATAGCGACTCTCCTGGACTCCTGGTCTTGGACTTCGAGCCTCAAGAAGCTGTGGGCAATATTTTCTGTTGTTTATTGATTACTCAAATTACATGATCACACTGTGGACAGAATTATTATTACAGCATCACACAGAGACCAAGACACTTATGTCTTGTACATATGCTCTGATCATATGTTTAAATTACAGATACTTAATCTAAAATTAATATACTCAAATGAGGAATTTACACTATTAACATTTTAAACAAGATTTGGCAGAAGGACAGACAACCCATTTGATATAGTAAATTTGAGATGGAACTTTTTTTAAAAAAGAAAAGCAATGAAGTGGTTAAAAATATGAAGTATACCTAAGGGTCTAAATAAACATAGATTTTTTGTCTGTACTTCTAGATGCTTGGTATAAAAGATAACTTTATTGTGATATGCTTATGATTAACAGCATTGGCTACAGTTAACATTTATGTAGGTTTACTTTTTTCAATTAGAGAATGGATATAATGAGTGGTAGTTGAAAGGAATTTTCTTTGCATTGATGCAGTGAAGTATCGTTTTTATAAACAGACTTGCTTTATAAAAAAGCCATCTTCACAAAGGAATGATATAGTGTACTATAAAATGATGGGATTTTAACTTTTAATAAGTGAATATCTGTGCAAAAATAAAAATGAAATAAACATTATTATCATTTCAAAATTAGAACTATGTTTAAAATTTGAACCTTCACATAGTGAATATTTTGATAAATTTTCTGTGGAAAAACTTTAAAGCTGTCTATGTTAGAAATAGATGAATGGATCTTCAGAATAATAAAATTAAAGGTAAAAATGACAGGCACTAACTTTCAAAACTGTATTCATTGAGTTCTTTATATATTTGTCTGTCTTAATCTCTAGTTTTCATGACTAGAATGACAAAGACATGAGGAACAGTTTATTTTAATGATGATCTTCTAAGTGACAGCTTGTCCACTGAGTGTATCTGTAACTTCAAACATAATCTCATATACTAGTGTTTTAAAAATTCACCTTGAATGAAAAATTAGCAGAGAAGCAGATGTGGACAAGGCAAAGATTTCAAAAGGGAATTATAAGTTCCGAATACACATGCCTTCCACATTTTTGTAACAGACTATTAAAAGTCAAGATAGTTTTTGGTAATAGCTAGAATAACTTTTCAAACTTGTTTCTTTGTGTAACGATTGAACTGCCAGTTAAATTTTATGGAAACATAGAAGTTTCTCAAAAGATCTTCAGGGACTTGAAAGAAGTTTTGGCACTGAAAGTAGATTGAGACCGGAAACAAGTTTCCCAGATACCAGCCAAGAAAGGAGGCTTTGACAGCTCGCCTGATGGTTTGGGGTGCTAGTAGGTTGCTCTGCACTAGTTATTTTCATGGTCTGCTCTGGCTAATGATGCTGAAATAAGTTGAAGGAACCTTTGGAGGTAATGCTGTTCTTCATTTAAAATCCCAAAGGAATGTAGTTAATTTTAGATGTGAAAATAATTATTTCAAGAACTATGTTAAAGCATATTGGATTAAAAGAAGGGACATATTCAATGTAAAAAGGAGCAAGAAGCAATCCAAAGTCATGCTTGTTTATATACTTTGGAAAATCATAATTATGTCATGTCATGAAAATCAATACTTTATGGTCACATTTTTAATGCAGTAGCACTAAAACCTACAAATTACAATTTTTTAAAAAATCACCTTTTAAAAATCTAAGATGAGATAACATACTCAGTGATTTAATTATTTTGGTACATACTAATATTCCTTATGTTAGCATGAATTTATAGAAAATTATTGATTTTAATTTCTCCATCTCTTTCTATTTCAATTTGATCTTTATTGATTTTTAAAAATTTAGTTGATCTGTGTCTTTGCAAAAAATGGGGTATTAAAGTACCCTCCTACCATTGAGTGAGTATGTATTTTATTCTGTCCTTTTGAGATGGGCTTGCTACGCAGCTCAGGCTGGGCCTGAACTCACTTTATAACTTTGGCTGTTCTCCAACTCGCAAGCATCCTCCTGACTCAGCCTCCCACATGCTGGGATTACAGGCTTGCACCACTACACCCGACTCATTGTGTTAGTGTTATCTGACACTTCAGTTACAGCAGTTTTTGTTTTCGAAGACAGGTGCTTCACTATTGGTGCATGTATGTTTATTACTGTTATCTCTTCTCATTGCATTGTTTCTTTAACTGCTATGCTGTATCCTTCTTTGTTCTAATAAGTTTTAGCTTGAAGTTTGTTGAGTCTGATATTAGAATTGCTGTTCCTACTTGATTTTTTTGGGGGGGTCTATACTTTAGGTTTTGTTCTACGAAAATTATTTTGTGTCCTTTAAATTTATTACTGTCTTTTTGGATTAGATGAATGTGTTGAATGAAATAGACTTTTGAATTCTGTTTATGATCAAATCTGCTACTCTCGTAATTGGAATGTTGAGGTTGTTTACATTGAGAGATATGACTGGGATGTGTTGATTCCTTACTACTATTCCTTTTTGTTTTGGCAAATCCTTTGCTATTCTTTTCCTACTAGTTTTGTTGCTGTTTATCCATTGACCTTACTTGAGGGTTATGTTTCCTCTGTGATTTTAGTTGTGTCATTTTTATTATTCCTGTTGAGACTATTAATAAATATATTCTCAAATTCTGGTTCAGTACTCATATATCTCTTGAGCTGATCTTTTTCATTAATAACCTTATTTCTACAACTATTTTGAATGATAGCTTTACTGAATAAGGTAGTTTGAATTGGAACTACTGGAAAATACTTCACTCTTCTCTCTCCTGGACTTCAGGGTTTATGTTGTGGCATCTGCTGTGATTTTAATTAGTTCGCCTTTCATTATTATTTTTTAAATGTATTTGGTTGTTACAGGTCTCACTACACAACTCAGACTCATAGTGATCCTCCTGTTTCCAGCCTCTCTAGTGCTGGGATTACAGGGGTTCACCACCATGCCCAGACTCTGTGGCTGGCTCAGCCTGCCCTAGGGGTGGGAGTGGCACAGAATGTGGTTTTGGAGATCAGACTGTGGTCCCTGTGTTTAAGCAGGACTTTAGTCTGCTGAGTATCTTCCCAGCCCCTAGTTCACCTTTACATGTGATTTTAATTTTTTTTTTCCCAGATTGGTTTTACAATATTTTTTGCTGTATATCTGGTAACTTAATAAGGCTATGCCTTTATGAGCTTCTTGTCACATTTGTTTGGTGTGCTATAATCATCCGTTGCATTTTATAAATCAATTTTGTTTTTTCATCTGTAAAACATGAAGAATTCAGAATATAAGTGATGCTTTTTGGGACACTTTGATCTTGGCCTTTGAGACGCATTAGAACACAGCTCTAGATTTTGAACCTTAGGTGTAAATTACGTTGTTTATCCTTAAAGAAGAATTAAAATTGGTGAAATTGCTCCTAGCTCCTCTCTGGTTAAAGTTAAAATAAATCCAGGGATACATGGGCCTCTCCGTGTTCTGCTGCCTCACCCACCATAACCCAGTGAACTCATTACTGTGCTGAGAACCAAGAAAGAGCTTTGTGCTTGCTCAGTGGACCTAGACCGAAGCAGCCACTGCAGCCCTTCCCTCCGTCTCCTGTGTTGAGACATTGTTCCCTTTGTGATGTCAATGTATTGTGTGTATAACATACACAGATACCTGCTGCAAAACCCAGCACTGATTCTCCTGAAAACAGTGTCATCTGTTTATATTTTTAGTTCTTGACAGAGAACAGCATGCTGTAGCTCTCCCTTGGACCGTAAGACTTTGCAAGAAAATAATCTCAGGGACAAAAGGAAGAGTATGAAAATAAAAAAAAATACATTGAAAGGTATTGCAGAGATAGGAATACAGTATAATTCTTACAAGCATTGAACTTATCAAGAAGGATATAAAACATTATGCACTGATACTTGAGTTTCAGCTAGCTAAAATAATTGCTTTTTAAGAAAAATATCTAAAAATATAATATATACAGAGAATAAGTTCAGAATTATTTTATGAATCACCAATGATTGTATTGCAAAGAGAATGAAGAAATAGCATACTTATTTTTCTTTCTGTTTTCTTTCAAACCACCATAAATCATGTAGTTATAATTAAAAATAATAGATTATCCAACAATATCCAATGTTTCAAAATACAAACATGCAAGTCACATCAAAAAAGGAAGGCAAAATCTCTGTATTGAAAAGTCCAACAATCATATCCATTATCTGTTGGATTGCTTCAGATATCTTCTAAAAATGAAATCATTTTAAATATGTATTTTAAACAACTAAACTGTTTTTGCGTACTGATACCAGTGTGATTCATTTATAGTCCTAGCTAAAGTCACACACTGCTATTGAGGGAATAGGAGTGATAACAGAATGGTAGAGCAGGAAAGAACACAAAAAAGCATAACTAAAAAAACCACTTCCCTAAAACATATCATCACACATTAGGAATATTCCTGTTAACATTGGCTAAGTCTGAATAGTCAGGCTCAGAGAAGATTGTAAATGTAAAAGAATGATTTATATGGGTATGCCATTTGATAATTTATTCCAGAGCTTAATCTCATAATTTATGTTCCTCTCCACTTTAATAAAATATTCCACTGTGATAAAATCCTGCTAATTCCCAAATGCATAGACATGTTTCAGCCTTTCTGTAGCTTCACATTGCAGTTTTTGAGCTTCCTCAGCCTGTGCCTCACTGGACCGATTTTGTAAATTCCAATTTGAGCTTTATATAAATTACTTGGCAATAAATTATTGGAGAATTTGGTTCTTGGGGACCTAGACACCCAAAATATAATACAGATTTTTTTCAGGGAATTATAAATTTATCTATCTATCTATCTATCTATCTATTTATTTATTTATCTATTTTTCACTTCCTTCTTTTCCCACACTGTCATTTGAGCCTTGAGTTTTACAGTTTAGTCCCTAGGATCATTGTATCTATTGCTTATTTTCCATGTATAGGGCTGGAACACTTGGTCTCCTTCATATATCTGGCATGTTTATCTTGGTCATTTCTCCAGAAGTGTCCTGCCAAGACTTTTCTCACTGTTTATCCCAGCTTGCTTCATCGAAGTGTGGACCCACAGGTTCTGGAATGCATGAAGACCTGATGTGTGCTCTTCTGTAGCTTCCATTCTGCGTCTGTGACAGACACCACTAGCATTCATTCCTTGAAGTACCTCTTGCAAAGCCTTTCCACTGAACAATTTGATTTCTCATTAGAGGAATCAAAGAACAAATATTTGGAATCTAATCTTGAGAGCACAACATCAAATCCCTCTTTCCAAGTATTTATTAAATGAGTTATTCTGTTTCAGGACAAGATCAGCATCAGTAAGATATTACAAAAGAAATAAAAGACCAGTATACTATATATTATAAAGTAGATATTTAAAATATGAAAAACACACCATTGCCTTTAATAAATAACTTGGGTTTAATACGTGTGTTAAAAGTAGAAAAAATAATGTGTTTTAGCTTTGGAAAATTTACTTTTCAAAAGGGAAATACAATTTTTAAAGAAATTCATTACTTTTTTTTTGCCAATGAATTTGTTCTCTAAATCGATACAGAGACTGTTTTTCCTGCTCCATTGCTGCATTCCTGCATTTGCGTATCTTTCCCTTGTCTCCTTCAGTGCCATACTCTTCAAGTAATACGGCCCCAATGCTGTGAATAGATTGGAAGTGAAATATTTATAGTCCTTTGTATCATAATTTTATAGCCTCTATTCTTTGAAGTCTTTTACCTCTCTCCAACTATACTCCAATTTCACTTATAAAATACATATTAAACCACAGGTGCCCCTTGGATGTTTTTTATTTAAAAGAATATTTAACAGCTTTCTATGAAAGCTGGGTTTAAGAGAAGTAAAAATTTTTCTTTTGTTTGCACTGAAATGTTCTTTCTGTCCCAAATTATTTTGTAATGCTAGCATCCACTTTCTTCGTGTTTCTTTCTGCTAGTTTTCATGATTATGGTAGAACACCTCAGTTTTGATCAATTTTTTTATGATATTGACTTGGTAAGAAAATCACCTATATGTCTTAGAGGAGCAATGAATATATGATTTATTAGTTTAAAAATTCCATTTGCCTACACACTGCAGTTGGGCTGAGAGTCCACGAGACGGCCATAAAAATAAGAGTATTTTGAGAAACCGAAATGACTTTACTGTTTCAGACTGTTGTTAGTATTATTGATATACAAGACTTTAAGGATCCAATTTATTTCCTTGATTTGAGATCAAAGTATCACTTTGCTTTTTATTTTAACATTGAACACCTAATATCCTCGACAAGTGTTGCTGGGTTTATGAAAGTTACATTATGCATAGTTTTTCTGTATGTATGCATAATTTTGTCAAACTGTTTTGTAATTTTCCAAAGAATGACTGTTGAAACACTCACTTCAACAAAGAACATGTAAGACCCGTGTGTGATAGGAAATCACACATTCTGGGACCAAAGGAGAGCGAATCTGCAGGAACTTCTTCTGTGCCTGTAGCCACGAGCCTTGTGCTCATTACCAGGCACAGTGCTGTGCTCCCTGTTGGCTGCCCCGTCACCTTTCCTGGCTAGAGTGACCTTTATTCTAGGACTTCCTCTTGGGTCCTGACCTATTTGTCCTTTCCCTTCACATGCCCCTTTCAAACTGTACTTGGCTAGTATTTAAACCTTAGTCTTCAAGGTATCTGCATTTGGTCTAATGTATGTTTCAGCTTTGATACCGTTCACTTAGATTGTAAATAATGGAGATAAAATTCATAGGTCAAGGAAATAAATTAATGGGACAAATAAATGAATAGTTCATGAGCATACCTAGAGTCTGTGAACCTTAGTTTCTCTACATGAAAAATGGGAAATGCTTTCTTGAGTTTCTGTTATTATGTGATTCCTATATGATAATTCTATAAGGTATAATTATGGTACTGTGTTGCTTTTCTTTCTTTCTTTTTTTTTGCTTCTCTAATATGAGTCCATCTTAATAATAGTGAACCAACACATGACTTAGCACTATTTCATATATTCACTCATAAGTTTTCCTTTTTCAGTACCCACTAGTACTTCTTTTGTTGGGTGAAGAAGGTTCTGCTGATTCTAACCTTATTACGTACTAGGTCACTGTTATTTTTTTTGAACAGCTGATCTTTCCTCGTTTAGATGCTGAATGCTGTCACTGTAAAAACATTAGAGAAAAACACCCCCTCCCTTCCTCTGGGTTGGCTGTGCTAGTCAGCCCAGGAAGATGGAAATTATATTTGTAGAGTAATTTATTTGGCAAATAGTAGTGATGTTGGAACATGTGTACTTAGGGTTCTGAGGATTTAAAATACCTTGTTACCATTTCTGGGAAGCAGAGAGAGCCTGTGGAGACCAAATTAAAGCTTTCTGATGATTTGAGTAGGCTTAATATAACCACTGAAGTAAATAAGGCACGAAGTCCTAAGTAAATGGGATTCAGTTGTAAAAAAGCATAATGTTGCTGGAGAATGATGCATATGAAGGTCAAATATAGAAAGGAAATCAAAGAAAGCTTTATGCTTTGAAAGAGACGTGGTTGGTGGTATTTGAGTTTATTATAGATGTAATTGATTAAAAGGTTATCTTTCAGTGATTTACACATTTTGCCCTGAGTATCTGCAGGCAGATACTGACTCTAATCTTTTCACTGTTTCTTTGAATTTTTAGTAGTATTTTTTCAATAAGATAAGTTAGTTTTTGAGGAACTCATATCTCATTCAAAATGTTTTCATTTTGATTTTGGTACACTACTGTAATATGATGGTAAGAGTCACTACACTTAAATTGCATTCTCAAGTACTGTGTGAATGAGCACAAAGTGTCTATTATGTGTGTGAAATATATTCCAAAGCACAAAAATCCACATCATTCCTCAGAGTGTGGCTCTGGGGTGTAGAGTTGCTCTACAAATACATATCAGAAACCATTCTAAGGGTCAGCCAAATAGCTCAGAGGATTAAAGCCCCTGCAAGCTAGCACAGGGACAAGGGGTTCAATCTCCATGCCTGCCATACCGGCCCTGCCCCTGGGGTGTACTGAGGGGGCAATTGAGACTGGGTACGTTGGCATGCATGCCTGTAATTCCAGCTCTTGGGAGGCTGTAAACACGTGGATCACTACAAGTCCAATCTAGTAGTGAGACCCTGATCACCCTGTAGACCCTTCCCTAAAATTAAAATAAAAAAAAATCCCAAGACAGATAATGTTTAGGATAGTTTATCTGGAATTATGAAAATCTTTTTGTTGTTTTAATTTAAATTTAAATAATACTAAAGAGACTAGTCCATAGTGGTTTTGTGTACGCATTCACTTTATTTAACCGATGCAGAATGCTAGGATGGAGATGAGAGAAACAAGAGAACTTTAAAAAACCCATTAGAAAAGGGCACATCCTTATAAGTCAAAGAATAAAATGACTTATTGGTCCTTTCCCTGTGCTCCCAAATATTTATTATTGTGCTATAATATTCATTCATTTAGCTTTAGTAGTTGTAATTACCATTTTCCTTTTTAAAATTTTAATTCTTACTACTTTGCGTGGTGTAAGTGAATTAATTCATATTAATTCATCATACATTATACTTTACATCTGCATGCACACATGTACATATACATTAAAACTATAGTTTATATAATGTATGTGAATGCACTGTGTTTATATTGTGTTTACATTACATATACCATGAATATATATGTAAGTGTAGCATGCATATGCCTATCACTATGTGTAGGCGTGTATACAAATAAACCAGTTCACCAAACATTCTTTTGCTTATCCTTCCAATGATTCTTTATTTAAAGTTACACTGTCAAAACCCTGTTTATTATATCTGTCAAAATGGAAAAGGGCAGATTATATGTCAAACTACCATCTTTAGCTAACTTAAAATTCCTACCAGAGCACCATGTGGACACAGAAAGAATGAATCAGTCTTGTACATTTTCTTTTCTTTATTTCTTTTTTTCCCCCTTCATCTCTTTTTTTATTTATTTGTTACAGATCTTGCTAGCTGACATGTGGTAAGGGGCATATAACCCAGGACCCTATGCCTGCCAGGCAGGCGCTTAGACTGCCAAGCTATCTTCTCAGCACCATACCTTCTCTTTCTTTCTTTCTGTCTGTCTGTCTGTCTGTCTGTCTGTCTGTCTGTCTGTCTTTTTTCCTTCCTTCCTTCCTTCCTTCCTTTCTTTTTTTTTTTTTTTTTTTTTTGAAATTTCTTTAAACTAGAGGAAGGAGAGGCCAACAGGAAACCAGGATTTTTTTAAAACTCAATATTAAAATTCAATGATTTAAAACATCCTTTCTAATTCACTGAATATATGTTAGGTTAGCTATTTATATACATGAATGAAGCAAATTTATTTCAAGTATCCAAGAAAATACTAGTTCAGCAAGATACACAAAAAAAAAGTTAAGTGAGCTATTTTTTTTTTCAGTAGAAAACTATGATATTAAGTGAACAAAATGATTCTGTGGTTGGTAGTACCAGTAAGGATGTTTGCACATGATGTAAAACCAGTCACAGGGCTGGGGAGATGGCTCAGTGGAATAAGCACTTCTCTGGCAATGCAAGGGCCTGAGTTCAATCCCCGGTTCTGAAACAAACAAACAAACAAAACAGTCACTTCTTTTTGAAGAGATGTTTCTGAAAGGTTGGAAAAGAAAACAGTTGAATGAACAAAAAATACAACAAACCCCATGTAAGCCAAGATATGGGGTGGGAAGGTAGCATTTGGATATTGCCTATCGGAAAATCATTTGAAAATATGGTCTTCATGTATTTCAGGGAATAAAATAATCTTTTGAACCTACATTTTTATTTTATTACTTTACAAATGCTTATTTTCATCATAAAAGTCATTATGTGGATTCCTGTATTATGCACCTGTTACCCAAATCCGCCTCAGTCTCTCACGTTTCCTTGGGGAGAAGTGTGCATTCCCAAGGCAAGCCCAGTGGTCCTGCAGTTTGAAGTGCACTACTTGAAGCTTTGTGGATTTAAAATTCACTTCTGTGACTCTAATTTTGATTATAGTGTTGGAAATATTTCGTTTTTTCATGTAAATGTTTTTCTACCCAGGGAAAAGAAACAAAAATAGAAGAAATTAAAGAGCGAATTTTGCTGTATTTTCCTGGTCTTTAGTACAAAGTATGAAACATATATATGTTAAAACTGAACCCTAGGAAAGAAACCTTATTTTCTGGCTTTCATGTTTGCCATTTTCTATATAATCTGAAGAAAAGACCTTATTTGAACACCAAATAATGAGAAGCAGCCTTTACTTACTTATAACTTCCTGCATCTCTTAAGCTTTGAAAATTCCTTCATTTTTTCCTACTTAATTTATACTGTCTTATGACCAATCAGGTACTTATTAGTGTGTTCTCTTTAGTACTTTACATATGACTAAATCAAGGTCTAGTTCAGTTACATTAACCTGTCCCACATGATACTTTTCAATAGTAACTGGAATATGGGTTTGTTTTTAAATTTTAAATTTTAAAAACAATTTTGTGCCGATTCCCTAATGTATTAATCATGTTCCTGTTGCTGATACAAAATACCTGACTCAAACAACTTTAGGAAGAAAAGTTGGCTATGGCTCACTGTTGCGGAATAGCTAGTCCATAGTGGCCTGGCTCCAAGGCTGATGGGGTATGGTGGGAGAACAAGGTGGAGGCAAATGGCACCAGCACTGGCAGCCAAAAAGCCAAGAGAGGAAGAGATGGAGGGGGGAGGTGCCTTCCTTGGACACACGCCCACCTGCCTACCTCTTCTACCTACGCACACCTCTGGACAGTGTGCTTAGTTATGAGCATGTACAGACTTAATTCATGCATGAGTATGAGGAACTGTTATAGACATAGACATTTTAGATTTAAACTGTAGTACCTAATATTAGTGGGATGGTGGAGAAAGAGGTGAAGATTTGTTTACATTGTTTAAAATTTCATTTTGTTTTATGGGAAAAGATAAACAAAATTTCATAATCAGAGGATGGAAGGATAACAGTAGATAATACATTGCATATTTTTATCTTGTGGTTATGCAGAGTATAACATTTCTCCAATTAATATTAGCACAAAAATATTAGCTCAAACGTTCCTTTACTATGAACTAAGCAACACTAATAGTACAAATAACTTCCTTTATTTTTTCCTTCTCCCTTTCTATCTTTCCCCTTTACTTCATCCTGCTTTCTTTTTCCTTTTAAAATTTTTTTTTCTGTTTCACAATATGTGTTGGGCATTTTATACCTTATTTACTTTTTCAGTTCCTCACACCTGGGAGATAATATGATGCCACACGTGTGAGTGTGATTTATTTCACTCTTGCAGGTAAACGGATACAACTTGAGTGAAGATTTTTATGACTTTGTATAGCTCTTAAAAAGTGTTTTTGTCAAGGCAGGTTTATCCAATCTACATCACTCTCATCTTTTAAAAGGCACTGATTTCTCTTTATCCTTTGAGCTTAGCAGCCATCGCTATTCCTAGGCTGTAATCCTGTACTATCCTTCACGTTTGTGCTCTACTCTAGTCATACCTGTGCATATGCCCATTTCGAAGATTTCTTCAAGTTATCCTGTTATCCATTGTCAGTATACCTAAATGGAATTCTAACCAATACTGTTATTGAGCCAATACCAAGTCACTTCATGATTGCTGGTTTGTTTACCCTAATCAAGGAAGTACTTTCTCTTGGGATGCATGATTTTACACAAAATGCATGCTTGAAGGCACAGAGAGAAAGCCTAACCCAGACCTCCCCCAGGTGCCTCTGTGCTCACCAGCTGATCCCTTTATATGTCCACGAGCTTCCAGTTGCTTTGGGGGATCCTATGATTTCTTTTGACAGCCAAAAACAAGAATTCCCTGTTCCCTCCCAAAAGAACATGTCCTGGGATTAGGTGGAGGGGGAGGAGAGCAGGGTAAGGAGATGAAACAAAGAAAGAAATTAAGATGTGCTATGTATTAACTTCCTGTAAAGACTGTAAGCATTATGTACTGTACACAAGTACCAGTAAACAAAAACCATCATTTAAAGGAAGCTTTGGGTCTGACCCCAAACAGGGCTGATCTCTAAATTTTTCTCTTCACAGCAGAATTGGATGGCTGCTCCCTTGAGGTAGCACAATTACTTTTACTTCTGTTAATATGAGAAGTAGAGTGAACTTTATAAATGTTAATGCCCCAGTTATATATTCAAAATAGCTTTCTTTAAAAACCTTCTACTTTGATTAAGGAAGTTGAATAATCAGTGTTCACAGATTTTTGAATGTCCACAGATTCCACTTCCTGTGGGATACAATTCCTCTCTCTGTCTTTACTCTTTCCATTCTTGATAACATTACTTTATTATGAAAATTAGATTCCTTCACAAATCACTGGGGAAGAGGGTATCCACCAGCATACCAGGATTTTCTGTTGTATGGTAGTTTTCTTTTACTTATTACTTTGGTAACAGTAAAAAGCTAATATGTTACAAAAGAACTGTTTTCATTTTGCCTCCTTTCCTTTGATAGGCCTGTGGTTGAATAGGTGCTAGTGAACATCAGCTGGGCAAATTTGGTCCTCTGGGCCAAAGCAGGAGGAAATGCAGTAACAATCTTATAAAACCATGGTCACATCATCTGGTGATGCTTTCATTCATCCAATGTGGATATGCACCTTGGTACCAGACATGAAGGCAGAATTAATGACACGAAGGCATAGTGTAGGTTCACTCTGCACATTCAGAAAGCTGTAAGGTCCTTATAGAAAGTAAACATATGTTCACAACAATATTATTACATATAATTACATGAAAGAAGAAGAAAGCACAGAGTTCAGTAGAAAAGGAAAAATATATTGGCAGGAATTGTTGCCTTGAGGGAGAAGAAAGGAAAGAATGAAAATAAAAAAATAGGTTAAGCATGACTTTTCTACTTTGAACAAAGAAAGAACTAAACAAAGTAAGTGGGCATTTTGCCAAGTACATCTCTATACCTGATGGGAAAGTGTGAGCTGGAGGCTGGCGTGGCTTGCCAGTGGAACTTCATGCCCGCAGGATTCAACTTGAGTCTCCCACCAACTCCAAGCTTTGTTTTCACACTTCAAGTGTGCCTCTTTCCGAACCAGGGATGAAATAGTGACTTCCACTTGGAGAAGATCATGACTCAATATGTAACCTAAAATGCTAATAAAGACATTAAAAATGGCAGTGTGTCACATAGCAGTATCTTTTCCTCTCTTTGAAAATGTGGCCAAAATAATGAAAATGAGTTGAGGTCAATGTTGCCAATTCAAAGGCACAATATCCTCATGTTTTTGAAGCGCAAGAGGTATTTTAAAAGTAATTATTCCATACATACCTTCAGCAGAGTAATTGCTTTTCACATTACAGAAAGAGATAAGCAGGCAGCTTTATAATATAAAAAATAATACACATGTGCATTAGCTAACACTCCCATGGGGTTTTCCTATATGTTTGACATTGTAGCTCAGAATGCCATTGTGCTGAGTTTTACATGAAGAGATTGAATTGTTTCCTGAGTTGGATGAAAGTCAGTAAGGGATAATTATGTGTATTTTGGTTCCAGAGTCTGTGATTACCATTTTTTCATTAAGTGAGTTAAGGTTTTGATATAAAAACATTTTATTGGTGTAAATATGACAAGTACCTTTTGAGATTTGCTTATTCTCACTAAAAATTGCTCTGTAATTTGAAAATAAACATCTGTTAACCACTGATGGATTTATTCTTTCACCAAAATAGATACTGAGAGCTTATAACATACAAGACACTGACAGAGCTATTAAGAAATAACAGTGTAACTGGGTTTCCAAAATCTTTTGTTTAGCAAGCCACTGATATAAATTACATAGATATAAAATTACAAAGTCATGAAATTGCGTGCCACCTTGTTTTCTCTGTCCTTCTGTCATTACAAAATTACACACCATAGGATATTGAGGACTACATCTTGGGTCACACTCTGGCAATCCCTGATTTGCTAATGGTGGATTATGCTCTTGGTTGCATGCTCAGTGCATCTGCAGTATCTGGTACAAATGTAACAGTTCACTTGCAATCCTGAGCATTATCTGCCTAGTGGAAAGCCTTGATATGTAGTCCACATCCCTGTCTTTATCTGGTCAGTTCATTAAATATTTCTGTGGTACTACTGTGTGCCATGAATTCTTCCGAGGACTCAGAATAAAGCAATGAGAAAAGTCATAACTTGCTATTCTACAATGTGAATTCTAAGTTAAAAATGTCAGATACTAGAAAGAATGTTAAGCTAAAGCATTTGTATCAAATCAGAAACAGCATACTGGTGATAGAGATGATGAAGGTGGATACTATTTCAAATGGCATCATCAGGAAAAGAGCATTCTGAGCAAATGACTATTCTGTAGAGACTGGAAAGGGAACAATTGACATGAATGTCTGGGGAATGGCAGAGTTATACTCATTTCTAGTAATATTTTTAGGAATTCTAATTCTTCTACAAGACCCTGTTCATGCCCACATGATGATAGCTTCAGTTTGTTAGTTAATTATCTACTATGAGTCAACTGTATCTAAATGATATGGCTGGCATTCACCTGCAAATATTGCAGTCACTATTTAAAAACCTGCTTGGCATCTTTCATTAAGAACTAATTTTTCATGGCCATTGATAATTGTATGTGTGTATGTGTGTTTCAAGTGATGAGTCATGTTTCATTGTAGTCATATATCATTTTGGGTTTCCATTCCATAGTTGAAGAACTTGGATGTTTTTGTAGTTCTTAACACTTAGAAAATGATGATATGGATTGATATGGGTGTTTACATAAAAATCTGTGCTGACATGTATATTTCATTTTCTTGGAATTAGTCTGCTTAGCATGCCATATAAAAACACATGAGGTTAGGTAATTTGAAGAACAAAAATTTATTTTCTCAGATTTCTGAAAGATAGGAAGTCAATGTCAAGTTTCTAGTAAGCTTGGAGCATAGTAAGGGCTATTCTTTGGGCATCTCAATTATGGTTAACATAAGCTGTTCTGTCTTTATTCTCAGATCTCATTTATTTTCCAATAGGATGATAATCCTACTAGAAAAGGCCTTATTCATATATATATATATATATATATATTTTTTTTTTTTTTTTAAACCG
>NDGN011481939.1:0-13452 GCA_002564285.1 Tympanoctomys barrerae
TACTATTTATATGAGAAACTCACATTCTAAATAAAGAGCAAACTAAAAGATAATAGGAAGTAGGGAGGTGGATCTTTTTCAAATGCGAAGGAGATCAAGAGAGAAGAGAAAGAGGATGGAATGGAAACCGAGCTGTGGTTTGGGCATGTAGCAACAAGGACTGTAATCACTGTGCTGTAAACATTTATTTGTATAAAATAAAAACTTTCTTCATAATTTCTCCACTTGACAAACAAGGATCCAATGTACACCTAACCTTAAAGGAGCTGGGAGCACATGACAGTGACAAATGGTTTTGTTCACATTGCTGGTGGTGGCCATGGTATTATTAAGCTATAAGGACAGGTTCACCAGTGTGCTCCCTTATGCCAGCAGACTGACCTGATTCCATCCCTTGCTGAGATGCCCTTGAAATATCTTCAAGGGATCAGTTCATTTGGAAAACTCGGTTTTACTTTAAATGCATCTCAGGTAAGAAAGAAATCTACTAAATCTTACCAAAACAATACCCAGAAGGGGTATTGTTTCTCTGAAGACTGTTGCATAAAATGCCAAAGTCAACAGAGTGTCTGCGGCGGGAGTAAGATTGCTGCTCCATTATTCATTACTGCATTATGAGCCTTCATATTTTGATGAGTTCATTTCTACGGAGGCCCGTTCGCCAGTGGTCACGACAGAAGAGAAGATCGTGGGGGAAATCACAGCAAATACGTTCGTGTTGAATGGGACACAGAACATGAAGAACTATTTAGGAGCACTGTTCTCTCTTCTGGGGAAAAAAAGAAGCAGAAAATATAAAATATTCCAAAGCACACAGCTCCTGATCCCAGATTCCCTTATTTAATACCATGCATAGAAACTGTTTCCATTCTTTAGTTCAGCTATTTAATGTTGTTGAACATGTTTTAGAATCCTGAAATAAAATTCCCCTTTCAAGCACAAACTTCATGTATATTTGAAGAAATCCTCTACCCATAGCCTCATTGCTACATAACCTTCCTAGCGGCTTCTTTTCTCAGATTTACCACCACCTTCTCTATCATGCATGGACATATTCCCAACCTAATAATGGTCCAGAATCATTCCGGCCCAATGCATCCTGTCTCACACCAGTTTCCATAGTTATTTGAATGGCAGTACCGTGATCCTAACAATCCAGGTTCACCATCTCATCATTTTTTCTCTGCTGTCCACATTTAGATACCAAATCCCGTAGCCTCTACTTGAATATACCTCTACATCTCTGTCCAAGATTTTTCACTAGGCTTCAGTGTCTCTTTCCTGGCCACCTTTATAATGAACCTTCTAACTGATCTTATCTGACCTATTTTCAGATCCAGTAGTCAGAACTAGACCAGATTAATTTTCCTAGAACACAAAAATCATCACACCTAGGTCAGAACCGAATACCAGTAACACAGAGTAGATACAACATAGTTTACTTATAGTCAGAGAATTAACAAAAGAATGCATTTGGCTTCAGTGTTTCTCCACCACACATAAAGGGAAACCTGGGCATGTATAGCTTAACTGCCCCAGAGATGGGGTCGGGAAGAGGGGCACCCCCTCCCAAGCTCTGATTACCTACAAAGAGGTGAGAGGGGAATGGACACACAAGTCATCCTTTAACAATAACCCTCATCATCCTTTAATAAGGATAATCCGAAAGACTCAAGCTCATGTATTCAGAGAAAATGTTTTTGTTAGTAACGTAAACATCTGATTCCAGGCATTAGTCACCTAGGATACTGTGTAGCACTTCCAGTACCTATTGGGGACAGTGTCACCTTCCTGCTAAGCCATTTATTCTTAGTCTACCTAAGGGGAGTCATTTGAGCCACCAAGCAGACAAATCAAATTCATTTTCACAGCTGTAGTAAACACTCTTTACTAATCGCCCATTAGCTAGAAAGGGAAAAATATGTCTAGTCTGGCAAGAAAAAATGTATTTGTTTCCCTTTTGGTACGGCCCCAACATTATTTCACCTGTTGTTATTCTGTTCTTATTAAATCAACTCTGCACCAATCCCTGGACACACAGAGCCATCTTGGCGGTGTGCATTTGCTCCTTCTGGGAGGTCCTCGCCCGCTGGTGACCTGCACTCTTACACACTTGCCCCTCCGACGAGGCCTTCTGCTGCCTTCTGTGGCCACACAGACGCACCTGCTTCCTTGCACAGCACCCAGCCCTAGTGGGTCACTTCATTCCTCGCACCTCCCTTGCATTTGCTTTTTCTCCCTGATTCTCTTGATATCATCCTCATATCGTAATCATTGGTTTAGCTTGCTCTTTGCAATCTCTTTGCCCTGTAGCCACACTTATGGGGGAGGCGAGCATAGCTAATTCAGATTTAAGATCAATTCTGATGCGTATTATAGTATCTTGTACATAGTAAGAGCGCATTTGATTTATTGTGAAGCATCTTGTCCTGGTGTGAAACATTCTTCAGGCCTACACAGGTGTTATGCAGGTATGTGTAATTCAAGGGATGCCTTTAGTTAGGGCCTTAGACCTAGTTAAAGATGCAGAAATTTGTTAAAAAGTCATAGGATTTGGATTAAAGTATGGCCATATTTTGTCAGTTATGACAACCTCAGAGGCACAATTGGGCTACATTTGCACAAAGGGAAAAGTTAAGGGGAGCTAAAAAAGCAAGACGAAGCTCCATCCTTTGGTGCTTTAGTTTTAGGGGTGGTCACAGAGCCCACCTGTTGCTGGACGTGGGAGCATTGACTGAAATAGTGAGCTCACTAGCCATAGCCAAGGGGGAAACCACTATGAAGAAGCTATGAGGTTGGTGTTAAAACTCAGCTGCTGAAAATGTGTAGCCTGAGCGAAGGAAGACAAGGAACGCATACTCCAGCCTCACTTCCCGCCTTTCAGTCTCCTAAAGATACGCTCTGTGGCCAAGCCCCTGGGAGCCAGAGGACAAAGGAGTCAGTTGGATCAGATGATAGAGCTCATTCTCCTCAGATACTGAGCAAGAGGATAAAGGAGAAGAGATGTTTGAAAAAGAAAAAGAAAAACCACCCCTGCTGGTATTCTGTCTTCCTGTTTCCATAAAATAAGGAAGGGGAATGAGCACACACACACACACACACACACACCATACATAAAGAGCTGAATTTTAGCTTCTTTTCCTGCATAGCAGGAGGAAGTAGCCCAGCCCACACCACCAACTCTATACCACCTAGTCAGGAGATCAGACCTACCTCATTGGTGGTCTCCACCTCCAACCCACATTGCTGACAGAGACTTGTGTCAAATCATCAGGAATTGAATTCTCAGTTGCCTCTCCTTGGGAGGCCCTCTGTGCTATAAACGTGGCTGCCAAGAGACTCAACTGATTGGCGGGAAAAAGGTGGAGGAAGTGAACACACAGATGCACCCAGAAAATCTGCCTCAGAAGCCCCAGGACCAATCTTCCCAAGTAATGTCTTCATCTCAGGGTTGTGATCTTCGAGTTCCACACCCACAAGTTTATAAGTACACAAATAGATTGGACATGAGAGTTTCCTTATTCTGGGGCTCTCTTGTCAGTGCAGGAAAGTGTGAGACCCACCCGATTAGGCTCTAACACCCAGAACACATTAACTGATTTGAAAGGAGTATTTTCACTTACCAACAGAATTCAGAGTTAAAAATACACTTGGGCATGTTTTTTCTGTTTATTTGCCTCAAACTCTGCCTCAGGCTCATTGAACACTGCTCAAGAAAAAAGAGCAACTCAAAAATAGTTCAAGGCAAAATTCCAAGTTGAGAAAATGTATTGACAACTCCATAAAAAAAAATAAGAACAAAGGGTATGCCTAAAACTCTGTCTCCTCAATGAAAAGAGCAACTAACACTCTCATAATTCCATTGCCCCAAGATGCACGCAGGCACTGAATACAGGACTTGAGATCTACTTATGCTTCAGACTTTCTTATCCCCAAATGCATGTGTGGTTAATTGAACATACTGAAAAAGCCAGAAATTGTTGCTTATAATAATTACATCAGCTCTATTCTGAATAACAAGATAATCTGGAACTTCTCTATATCTTCCAAAGTAGTTCCTGTAATAGAAATGAAATATAAATTCCTCTACCATGTAAATATATGTTAAATATGTAAAATATCCATATTGCATATATGTATTGCCTGCATATGTATGTGTGTGTGCATTATGTTCATGTTGTCTTGCTGGTTTCCCTAAAATGGAATAAGACATGCTAAAATCAACTTGCATTTTGGGGTCAGGCTTGGACTCACATTCTGGGTCTTCCATGTAATTGCTATGTGATTGACTTGGCCCAGACCCTTCAGAAAATACAACTTGGCAGAAGGATTAAAGCACAACAGCCCCTGACAACAGTGTGGTGCAGCCGAGCTGTCCGACACTAGAGACCCACAGAGGGTCTTGCATTCGCAACTGGCCATTGTGCCCTTTGATATGTTCCACTCAACATCAGATGGTTCTGGTGGAAGTTTTGCCTTGTCCACAGGGGCAAAAAGACTCACAAAATGCTTAAAATCCAGTGGACACAGCGACCCCACACTCTTAAGATGCTGTATTCCAAAAGACTCAAATCTACAATTTTAGCTATAAGCCTTTATAGAGTGATCCTCCATCGAGCATGGAGAAAAATGTTTTTAAAAAAAAAAAGTCTTTCAACCCTTGTAGCATTATGCTTCTTAATTTACAATGAACCTTTCAGTAGATGCTAAGTTTCCCTGAAGTGAAACAAGGCACTGACTCCCCCTGCTGCAAGAAGCATTGGCTATATAACAGCTAGCCCTAGGTCTCCATGCCGGCCTTGCCATTGGCTGAAAAATTATGCAGGAGTAACTTTCTCCCCTCACTGGCATCTCACCCAGTAATTAGTTGATATGCTTGGTTAAAAACCTAGCACCTTGCCTAAGCTAGGAAATCCATGAAGGGTTGTTGTCAGCTTTAGAGTTCCCCCCAAGATTGTCAGAGGCTGCTACTGCTTCTCTTAGACCCACTGACTCTCTGACTTTCTGTCAGCTTCTTCTTAGACCCACTTTGCACTGACTTTCCCCTTGTGGGTGTGGACCTACAGGGGACTCCAAGATACCCATGGCCTCAGGTCTGTTTCCCAGAGCACCTGATCTGCAACAGTTGACATTGAAAATGAGATTATAGAGCAGACTCTAAAATGGGTTTGGGAGTGATAGTACTCATTGACCTACTGGTACGAAGAAGATCTCAACATTAGTAAAAGTATAGATAGTTTCTTGCTTGAAAACACAGCACTCTTTTTAGATGAACCTTTATGGCTGATGAACTTGAGTGAGAATAGAACTTCACAACAATTCCAACATACATGGTATCTCAGAGACATAAGGAGAGTACTTATTGTAAGGCTTACAGAATTGGTTGGTCATGGCTGGGTATATCCAATACACTGAAAAAAGCAATGAAAAAACGGGATAATTAAGCATCAATTTAAGGCAAAATATGAAATCTAGAGGCTCTCCTTGACAACCTATGAAAAGTTTCTATTTCCTTGAGGCAGAGAACAGAAAAAATAGATTAGGCTCACATGTTCATTATAAAAGAGTAGTAGCACTCCAAAGGAGGTTGACTTCTCAACCTCAACAATTCTGCTTCAAACTCAGGCATTTTATTGAAAAAGGTCAACTCTAAGGCATAGAATAGGGATGTCTGGATCAAGGCACTCACACAAGTTTTTGTTTTGTTTTGTTTTGGTTTTGGTTTTGGGGGGTTTTGGTTGGGTTTGTTGTTGTTGTTGTTGTTGTTGTTGTTGTTGTCTCAGAAGCAGCAATTGAACTCATGCCCTTGCGTTTGCCAGGGAAGCACTTACTCCACTGAGCCATCTCCCTGGCCCTTGCACAAGTCTTGAGTCGCTTGATATCCACCTAAACTTCATGTGTCTGTAGAAACAGCCCACTCATCCCTTCATATGAAACACTCATCTCTCAGGAGTCTGAGCCCTGGTTGTCACATCCTTCCAATGGCTCATTTATCTTCAAAATTGGTCAGTGGAGGAGTGTGGGGTGTCTGCAGTTGATCACCAGAATCTCTAAATCTAGATCTTAGCACTGCAGAAATGAAAAACAAATTTTCTAAATAGACATTCATAGTGATAGTAAGGAGGGCAACCCCTAATTCCACTCCTTGGTTCTTGGATCTCTGTGTTTACCTTTTGATCTATTTATACACCACACAAGTAATCATCTGCATAGATACAGAAGCTGTTTCATCCACCAATCAGGTCAGCAGCTTCTGCAGGATATGCAGTGCCAACATTGGATGATACCATGGTCAATATCCATAGAAATATCTCTTTTGCTCATAAATGGGTTTCTTTATCTAGGACAGTGGGGGTGAAGCTATGGCATGCTTGTTGCTGTGTTTTTCTTTTAAGACAAAATATATTAATGTAGAATTGTTTTTCTAAACTAACACCTCAGTATTCAGGTTGAGCTGCAGTGTTGACACTTTCTGATAAATAAGTGAGCTTGGAATTTGTCCTGGTTACTTTTCTTGTTGCTGAGATGAAAACACCTGACACCTAAAGTTAGGAGAGAAAAAGACTTATTTAGCTTACAGTTTGTGGAGGTTTCAAGCCATAATCAGCTGGCTCCAAGGCAGGGTTGCATGGCACAGGGACAATATTTCATGGCTTCAGAAAACAGCAAAAGCAACAAGAGTAAAGGTGGGGCAGGGAAAGCAGTCCTCTTTGCCTTCCTTACCTTGTATATAGGTACACACTATAGGTATATAGGTACCCACTCGCCCTGGGGTGGGTGTAGCAATCACATCCTCACTACCCTCTCCTCTTGCAAAGGCACAGGTTGTTTTCAAAGTGAGAACCCTGGTTTGAATGAGTTATTTAAACTTTTAAACATCTCGAATTGACACAATGAATCAACCATTACAACATTCTAGAGCATAAACAGCTACCCTAGGGTTTGTCCTCTATACCCTAGGATGCAGAACTGCTGAACTACTTAGTTAAGCTTCTAAATTTCTCAAGTTGGCACGATGTATGAACTATTACAGGGCAGCAGGTTGGCACTTGGTGTCTAAAAAGCTCACCAACTTGGGCTTTGGGTGATGCTGCCATCAGATGATCTGTGAATCCAAAGATCCTGTTTTTGGCTGAGACCCTACAGAGAAGGGGGAAAAAATGTGTACCTGGAATGTGTGTCAATTCCAGTCACAATAAATCACTGTGTTTTAGAGAAGAGGTCCAAATTTTCTTATTGCTTATAAATTCAAAATATAACTTGCTACCACAGATCATTTGTTCTCAAGGAATAATGCTTTATCAGAAGCTTATCATAGTTTACTGATTAAAGTTTGGATAGGATATTTGGTAGCAAAAAAGCTTGGTGAGCAGGAGGCTATGCCGTTATGACCATGAATATTTTCCATCCCATGGCTACTACTTCAACTGTATATGGACAGCTACTGACAAGCTCTGGTCAATGCAAACAAACTAGCCAAGTTATTCTGAATAAAAGCAGTTACTACTGCTTTTTAGTTTTCTATATATTCTCCTGGGTGCTACCATGCAATACAAAGACTCTCCAACTCCATACCAACTCTTTCGGGACCACTCCAGGTCTCCTGCCCCATTTGCTTTTTCCATGATTTTTCAGTCTTGCTCCTTCCAAGTCCCTGAATAACCAATCAATCCATCTATTATTATCTTGGATTAGGGACTGAGTCACTCTTTTGTTACACCACCTAGACCAGCAAAGGTCTTCACCATTGGTGAGGGATTTCTACAATGTATTCTGAAAGAGAAAGATGAGTATCTGTTGGATAGCAGCAATAGTTTATGCCACCAACTTTCCCTCTTACAAGTTTCTCCAGAAAAAAAGAAACAGCATCGTGGAGCATTGCTTTGACTATGGAGTCAAATTACTAAATTATGTAAGTAGATCCACATGGTACAAATAGTGGGTCCTGTAGGATCACGCCCAAGGCAGGCCTCTGTTACCAAACGCTTTGTTACTACAGGCTCAGAACTGTGCCCTGCTGGGGGCTGCCCTCGGCTAATGGAACCTATGTTGGCTGAGGCTATGCTTCTTTTCCAACTCATCCATGCAAGGCAGAGTGGCCTTTTCTCTTTACTGTATTTTGGGACTTCTCCAAAAGACCATCTCAGCTTGAGTTCTTCCTGTCACTGAGACTGGTATTGCAAATGTATTACTGGTCAACATTCTCCAAGTAAACCTGCTCCACATAAATGTTAGAGTCTTACTGTCCACTCCCAGGGCACCCTATCAATGACAAGCCTAGGCTGACCTGAACTGGGATCTTTTAAGATTGTACACTTCTGATCTGTAACCTTTTCTTTCTACACCTAACATACAAAGTGGCAGGTTTATGACAGCCAAAGTACCACATCTTGAATATTTTAGTAAAATATATCAATATCTGTTCCTTCTGGAGCTAAGAAATTACAATATGATAGTATTCTTCATAGCATTCTATGTTGGCCCAGGCTGATTGCAAGGGAACAAACTGGTGCACTCAGGAACCAAATAAATAAATAAGAAACCTCAAAGGTGCCTAAGAAATTAGCCACTGACCAAAAGTAAACAATCTCACACATTAAGAATAGAACAAAACTGGGATGGTTGCTAAGAAACTTCATAAAGATGGAACCCTTAGAGTGAGGATAGTCCAACTGAGCCATTATAAACAGGGACTGACCAGAAAGAACTGGCCATGATATTAGTGAAAAGCCAAAATCAATGACAACCATCAATGCAGAATGACAGGTCTAAATGGCCTCAAGCTACAGGACAGAAAACTTAGAAATCTCTTTGGAAAAGTTTCAAAGACAAGAGTGAACAGTTTCACTCTATTTATTGGACCAGCTTCTCACTTGTCTTTCTAAACTACTGAGAAAAACATTGATCCCTTTGCACTGCCAAGTTCACGATAGAAAACTCAGCCTATGGAAAGTAAAACCCAAAGAAAGGAAGAAGATAAGCTGACTTTCCTCTTCCACATATTGAGGCATCAATATCAGTTTCCCTTTAATTTTAGTATTAAGCAGATAAATATGTTTTGATGATTATCACTTTTAAGACATGTCCTCTAACATTCTTTTATAGGATGTACTGAATATAGAACTCAAAGACATCTGTCGCCTATCTTCTGTCATGCAATTTTCAACTAGAACAACTATAGAGGACTCCGATTCCAGAAAATTCTTTCATGCCTCTTTCCAATCAACAGTAAAATCTTCCACCCTCTGAAGTAACTTTCTGACTTCTCTCTCCATAGTCTAAATATCAATGCATCTTTCAAATAAGGCAAAAAAAAAAAAACAGTGAGAAAGAACATTAAAGAGAACAAAGACTGTTTCCTAAGGTCTACTTTCCCCTTGCCAAGGTTGAGTGTAGGGTGAGAGAAAGGGCTCAGGTGGGTCTAAGGAACAGAGTCTCAGACATCTTCCTACAAAAAAGAAATAGAAAAAGCTCCCATTCCTTCTTGTGAGTGTACAACAACAAAAAATAACTCCACTTTAATTCTAAAAGGATGATCCTACTACATTAAAGTTTCACCAAAAAATCCTGCTATGTATTACACTCAAGGCCCTGGGTTCAATTCCTGGTACCGCAGAAAGGAGAGAAGATGGGATCTTGCTGTATATATTTCATTTCTTTGTGACACAAGCAAACAGAAATGTGTCCAGGAATATAAACTATTTCTAAAAGAAAATCCTAAAGAACAACCCGAGCTTTGCAAAGGAAATCAATATGTTCTCAATAGCCAAAGTCAGTGGATTAGCAGGGGCTCAAAACACCACCACGCAAAATAAGGGAAGTTGCCCGACTTTAAGCTGATTTCCTGAGTAATTGACTATAATTATTAGTGTGATCACAGGACAAAAGGAAGCCTAACCTGAAAGGCACATGCCATAGGTTATAAAAGGTAAAGTGTTAGGGTCGGAACATGCAATTTCCATTCCCGGTGTGCCTGGGAAGGAAGGGGAAAAGAGAAGGGATGCAGGGAGCAGTAGGGAGCTGAGAAGGTCTTCACCAGAAGGAAGCATAACTAGATTTAATATTTATCATTTCTTCCCAAAGATATGATACGCCCTGCGAGCAACAGAGACAGCGCTGACATACCGCTGGCACTGCAGTGTTTCTCTGTTTCTCTCAGTCTCTGTGACGCTGCCCAAATCAGCTTCTGTCTTCAAGCATCAGGGGTATCTGACTAGGAACAGGATTGTCCTCTACCCTGAAGGCAGTGATTGGCCACTTAGGAACAAATTTCCCAAGTAAAAAGAAGACATCATACCTCCAAACCAGGACATAAAAGTGTGACCTCAGATTGACTTGTTTGCCAACCCAGGCTTCAGAACCCAATTTTTTTTTTTTTTTTTTTGGTCTCTCATACTGTCCTTCTAGAATTGGGAAAATTTCTTTTCAGAGAGAATGTAAAAATCCTCATAATACATTTTCTGCAAACATTATTTTTTTTGTAAACTGGTATTTGTGGACGGAGGGTGAGAGAGAGAGAGAAAGAGAGAGAGAAACAGAGAGAGAGAAACAGAGAGAGAGAGAAGCAGAGAGAAAGAGAGAGAGAGAGAGAGAGAGAGAGAGAGAGAGAGATTTCACTTGATTGTAGATGCTGTAAAGTCCAAAATCAGCAGCACAGATAGCAGGATAAAGACACAGGGAAGACTGGAAGTTCAAGGACAAAGACAGCCTTTTGATGGCAGAATTTTCCCTCCTTCCAGCCACTTAAAGCCTTCCTTAAAAGATGGCTGAGTCTCACCTGCAGTAACAAGAATAATCTGCTTTACTGAAAGTCTATTGATTCAAATGTTAATCTCATCTAAAAATGTCTTCACAGAAACACATGGAAAACTACTGGCCCACACATCTGTGTGCTATAGTCTTGCCAAGTTAAACATAAAATGTAACTATCTCCCTACACTAGAAAGACGGGACCTTGGACAAGAAAGCCCTCCATAGGCGAAGCCACCCCTGCAGGGGCTGAGAGCTGGCACTCGTCCAGCAGCATTGCCCACGGCTGAGGCCATGAGTCCTTGCTTGAAGTGGCACCCGGCCAGGCCATTTCTGTGGTTGTCATGTTTATAAGATTAATCAAATGTACTCAACAAAATTACAATTAAAAAGCTTAGCCAATGTATTATTTCAAAGCAAGTGTTCCTAAATAATATCAAGATATAGAAATGAAGGACATGCAGCTTCTTTGTTTAAAAGAACTATTAAAGGTGATTAATCTACCTGGTGTTATTATTTACACATGCAACAAGCCACAGTGTAGGGTAGATGCTAGGGGAGGCAATCGCAGGGCACATGGGCTGCAGCAGGCTCTCTGAACCACTGCAAGCCATAACAGGCTCACCATCCCGGGGCTGCTTATCTGTGCTAGCCAGAAGAGTCACCATCACTCAGCCAGTAATCCTCTCAGAGCTAGATGTTATCTCTTATCCCTTGAAGAGCCACACATAATGGCTGTAGTGAAGAAGAGAGAAATAGACAACTTAGAGAAATATTCACGGTGACTTAAACAATTATTTGACAACATTTCTTGGATTAGCTAATGAGTACTCTTTAAGAACAATTTGTGATTAGGGTACAGGGGCATGTACCTGTAATCCCAGCTGCTTCAAAGAACCAGGTAGGTAGACTGCGAGTTTAAGCCAGGCCTGGGAAACTTAAGCCTGTGGATAAAAGTCATATAAAGTCATTAGTTGTTCTGAGTTCTCTGCTAGAGTTAAAATTCTATGTGTTCTCCCCTCTTCATATTATGAAATAATTACATATACAAAAAAGAGTGTATATGTGTTTTAAAAGCCATTATAGACAAATAAGCATTGTCACCACACATCAAGACAAGGCACAGAACATTGCTAGCACTTGCTGAAGCAGCCCATCTCCTGAGGCCGACATTTGCATGACCGTCATGGTAATTGTTCTCCTTCTTCAGTGCACAGCTTTCGTTTGCCTTCCAAGACTACTGTGCATCCTCTGCCTTGTTTTGTACCTTTGCGAACACAAATTTCTTTATTTACATCAACAGGTTCCTTGTCCTCTGATTTCCATCTGGGTTTCATCAAAAAGAGGGCCTAGAAGAATACTAGAATGCAGGAGGTGTGGGTAACCAGGGAATCTCTTCACTACCTGGTTTAGGCCATTGTCCGGCAGCAGCTAATGCTGTTCTTTACAGCTCATCCCAGCCCTTTCTCTGTGGTCTTCCACTGAAACCCCCATGGAGGGTTCAGTCTCCCACTGGCCAATGTAGCACATGGTTGAAGAAAGACAAGGAGAGGTCCCGCGTTTCACGGGCCTCAGGGGTGCCCAATTATTCTCAGTGAAACAAAGATCTGAGTCGGTGATCATGGCTTTTTTTTTAACTAGTAAGGGAGGTATGTAAGTATTGTGGTAGAGTATGCAAGAAGAACAACTTTTGCAGGCACAGCTTGTAAAGGAGGGACAAGGCACGCTCGCACCAGGCATGGAGGCTCCCCAGTTCAAACGCAGCTTAAAACATGATGATGTTTGGAAAGCCAGTACCCTTGCTGCTGGGAAGGTGTATTTCATTTCGAGTCTCATGGCCCCAGCAGAGATGTTATGTCATATTTAAGCCCTGGAATTTCACAGGCTCTCAGTCAAGCCTCCATTCCAGCCGTTAGCATTGGGGCTGGGGTAGGATTCAGGCTCATGCGCTGTTGCTTTGTTGCAGTGAGACATGAGTGCCTGCCAGACTTGGTCACATTCTATTTAGTCCACTAGGGGCACATTTACCTCAATATACCCAGCTCTCCACATGTCAGCAAATAGGACTGGTGTAAAGGTCAGGTAAAAATGGAGGAAGGGGGGCACAGCTTGGTGGTCTTCCCCAGCCTTTGTGTCTCCACGGTTCTAATTTCTCTCTGCAGGCACCAGCATCTAAGTTCTGGTTTACCACTCCTTCTTATAAGCCCTCAGCCCAAAGATGTTTTTCATTTGCTAATTTCTGGGAAGATACAAAATCCCTTCTGTGTCTTCTTAATTCTTCTGTCACCTATGAAGTCATTTTCCTGTATTTAATTATCATTATTGAAACAATTAGAATGTCTTTTTTTTTCCTGACCGGAGTATGAAATTAAGAGTAAGAAAGGTAGTCTATAGTATTACTGAAAGAAAAGCTTTTGATGTTTTTCCCACCAAATTAATCAGAGTAAGGAAGTTTGTCCTGCTCATTAGGGTTTTTTTCCTATTTTTTTAAATTGTGGTTAAGTACACATAACACAAAACTTACTTTTGTTATCTTTTTGAAGTTTTTACTTCAGTGCTATTAAATACATTCATAATTTTGGGCAACTATTACCATAACCCATCTCCAGAACTCTTTTCTTCTTACACACCAAAGCTCTGTACCTATCACATAGTAACTCCCTAATTCATTCTCTCTCTCTCTCTCTCTCTCTCTCTCTCTCT
>NDGN011481942.1:0-10389 GCA_002564285.1 Tympanoctomys barrerae
AGTCCATATTTGGGGTACATAAGGACTGTGTGCCTGCCTGGTGCGGAGCTGACACACGGACCTGACACACACATTCATTCCTTTTCTCCTCCCCCGTGCTTTCTCCTTCCCTTCCCCCTTTGATCCCCTGTGCACTTGAGGAGGCTCTGCCTCCCTACTTCCTGTTACCTGTCTTTCACTTCGCTCTTTTGTTATACTTGGCAGAGAAGCCATGCAATACGGAAGCGTGTGTGTCTGACATATGTCAGTCACATTATGGTCTCCGGCCGCGTTCATTTCCCTACTGATGACCCAAGTTTATCTTTGCAGCAGAGTAAAATGTGTCGATACCGCATTTTCTGTATCCATTCGTCTACTGATGCACCTGTAGGCCTCCCCAGGCTCTAGCAGGCATGAGCTGGGCGGCTGGCTACAAACACGGGTGTGCACGGACCTCCGTAACACGACGCCTTTACTCTTTCAGGAAGATCCCTAGAAGGGGAATACAGGTCAAATTTCTAGTTTTAGGGTTTTTTTTGTTTTTGTTTTTTGAGAATTTTGGCTTCAACACTTTTCTTTCTTTGCTGCGACAAAATACCTGATGACCAAAGGTGAAGAAGGAAAGGTTTACTTAGCTCACGGTTTGTGGCAGACAAACAGCTCATGGCTGTGAAAGGCAGCAGAAGCGACAAGAGCAGAAGGCAGAGGAGCCAGCCTCCTGTCTGCCTTACACCAAGGGCGGGCTCCCGGCCCTTAGGTGGGGCGGCGCTCACACCCCAATGCAGCAGCGAACCAATCACAAACCCTAGATTCGGTCTCCTCTGAAAAGTCTGCCCCTCGTGGCCGCGTGGGGCTTCGGGGGACATCCAGACACAAGCCACGACAGCTCCTCATCGGGGTCTGCAGTGAGAAGCACCCTCAGAGGGTGCTGTCCCTGCTCATCCACCATGAGACAGAGGGGGCGGAAGTGAATGGGAGCGACAAGCGACACTCAGCCAGATGTCCTGGTGGCGGCACCCAGGACCTCATATTGCACTTGGCCGAAAGGAAGTGCAGATATTTGTCCTCTTGTTGTGTTTTTGTTTGTTTCTTTCTTTTAAGCAGGGCAGGGCTGCGACGGCGGACTACTTGTGTCCGCCCAGCATTCCGGCCGTGGGCAGCAGGCCTCCCGAGGCCTCATCAGGAGGGTGGCCTCCCCGGGACGGGCTGGGAGGCTGACTCACTGCGGGGCTCCGGGTCCTGAGCGACGGCCTGCGCGGACCCTTACTGCGCGGTCCCGGATCTCAGGCTTCTGGCCCGCGGATCTGTGGGAACAGACGTTTCTTCAGTCGCCTAGTCCACGACACTACAACAGCAGCCCACGCTGCCCGGGATCAGCCCTTTCTCCAACCGAAAGGCTGCCTGCCCTCTAGGTGAGATCCTCAAGCAGGGGCGGGCCTGGGCTGCAGGAGGAACGGGGCGGGGGGGAGGGGAGCAGGAGGAACCTGCTGTCCTCCCCTGTGAGCCCAGTGCGATGACCCCTGCCTTACTTAGACGAAGGTCTGAGGGTCTGAAGTCAGGAGGGTTCCGGGGGTTCCAGTGCCCATGGCACTGGGGCAGCTCTAGAGTAAGGGGGCCTGGGATTCGTGCAAAAACAGGACAGGACAACGAAAACTGGGGTAGATGGGAGGTGAAGGACACGAGATATGCTTCCAGCCGCAGGCCAGTGAGGTCTGATGTGGATCGGCAGTTGTCTATAAGGAATCCCAGTGACCCCCAGATTTTCACCTTGGATGGCTTGGGGGAGCCACCACGGCAGCTGCCAGCAAGCTGGTGCTGCGTATCTCACAGGTGTCATCTTGGTGAATCCCACGGTGACCCAGACCTGTGCTCCCATTTTAAAGATGAGAAAACTGAGTCCCAGACTTCAGACACAACTAGGAAAGAGCTGAGCCAGGCTCCACCCCAGACGGGAACATTCCAGAACCCTTCATCAAGCGTTTCCTGTCCTGGTGGTGACACTGCCATCTTGCAGAGACACTGGCTGCTTCTTCCCCCCATTTTGGCCCACAGAGCACCGTGTAAGTCTCACAAGCTCCCTGTATCTATGGAGGCCTGGAAAGTCTACTAGGGGCCCTTGGAGGTTCACTTCCCCAATGAGAATGGGCACTTTATTGCTGAATTTTACAATAAGCTTGTCTTCTGGATGGTTATTTTCTCTATTTTATAGACAAACGCTGGTGGGAGGCTGGCCGAGGTCCAGGGATGCCGAGTGTCTCTTGACCACCGACAGAGCCTGATCGTGTACCCTGAGGCTCTGGCTCCAAGCCTCTCCTCCTTTCTTCTTTCCAAATAGCTTTTCCCTGAAGGCGAAGCATAGAGTGTTTAGAAGGCAGAGCCGTAATATTCACACTCTTGTTAAATTGCTTGTGATTTGCAACACAGCGATCAACCTTGCAATCCTTCCATCTATAAAATGGGGACGCTCATATTCAAAATTCTTGACCCACAGGACCTGTGTAGTCACGAAGGATTTTATTTCCTGCACGAGTGCGAAGCCCTTCCTGTAGAGGCATTTGATGTTTGCCTTATATTCCTGCAATACATGTGAGAAGTTATCTGAAGACCCCAGCGGGCTTGGTGCGCCTTCTTCTGGTGTTCTGATGGTCACCCTGCCGGCCTTTTCCAGTAATGCCGCTTGAGTGAGGCACCCTGACTTTCTGAGAGATGACTGGGTAACAAGTATCAATGCAGTCGTCTCTGCTGAATGGACGCATCACCAAACCCAGACTCACTCTTGCATCCATCCATTCACCCACCCACTCATTTGTTCAGTTATTCATTTATTATTCACCTACTTCCCAAATGTTCTGTGGCCTCTGTGGCGCACCAGATGTCGTGCTCAAGTCTGGTGGCATCGCAGTGTCCCCAGTGGAGCTGCACCTCCCTGCTGAAGTGGGAAGATGCCTCTGCCCAGCCCCACTCCTCTGCCACTTGCACCTACGCCTCTGCTGAGCAAGCTCCTGAGGTTCCGCTCCCAGCTCATCCCAAGGGCAGATGCCTGTCTTCAGCATCCTCTTCATCCCTGTCAGGTCCCTTGAAGTGACCCTCAGGCTCAGTGGATGATGTGCTGAGATCACACGGGGCTCTGAAAGCCAGCTCGCTACAGTGACTGCTTACTGTAATCGAAGGCCACACAGCAAACCCAGAAAGGGGAAATGCACGTCCAGGAGACCCCAGGCACACTTTCATGCACCCTCTCCCAGAGGAGTCATTCAGACACACACTTCGCCTCCAGTGGGGATGAAGATGGGTGACCATACCAGGGACCCACTGCCACGCAGGCACCTCCCCTGAGTGAGGTTTTGTGGGGGCCACTCCGTCACTTGCTTTGCAGGACCTGTGTGATTGGCCTCAGCCATTCAACCTTCCAGAGCAAAGCCAGGCACGTCCTATAAACCACACGGTCAGCAGCAACTGTGGCCCCAGAGGTGCGCAAAAGCCCCCTCTCGGAACACCTAGGCTGGAGCGCCTCTCCAGGGATGTCTCGGGAGGGGGCAGGGTCTGGGCAGCCAGGTCTCTGGAGCTAACCGTCTCCTGTGCAGGGCCTCAGCTCAGTTTGATTTGCTCAGGGACTGGCCAGGAGGCCAGTTTTCCAGTCTGCATAGCTGGCACTCTGTGTGTGACACTCCTCACCGTGTCAGCAGCAGAGCTGTGTGTTTAACCCTCTCCCTCCCCGGTGCGGATGGCGCCACTCCACTCCTGCGGGTGATCGCTGTGTATCTCCCTCCCCTGCAGGAGATAAAAGGTCCTGAGTGTGCATTTCCTGAATGCAAAAATAAGCAAAAACCTGAGCGAGAGCTTCTTGTAGGTTCTGTGGCTCAAATAAGCAAAGGGCAGTGCTGGGAAGTGACAAGCATGGAGTACAGGAGAGGGTGACTTTAAGTAGATAAACAGGAAGCCTTTCGGAGAGGCTCTGAGGACTGGGAAGAACCAGACACACAAGGATATGGGGAAGAATATTTAAGAAAGGAGACCATACAGCGAGGCCAGGAGATGGCAGGGGCAGGATCAGAGGGCAGAGGGAGGCCCTCGGAGTGTCACAGTAAAAGGAACAGTGACTTAAAACGGAAGCTCGAGAAGTCTTCTTGGCTCAAAAAAGGAATGGGCTTTCATGCTCTGTGCAGAGCGAGGTCAGGGTCCCACGAGGGCAGTGGCGCTGACTTACACGTTTTTGAATGACTTTGTCAGCTGCTTTGTGGGTGTGGACAGATTGGCCGAGAGCAAAGTGGGAGTGACTCGCGAGGCTTTGTGACAGGCTAGCAGGGGAGGACCCGTCTGCCTGTCTGCCCTGGGACAGTGATGGAGCTGACCAAGGGGTGGCAGTGTGCACGGGGGAGGGTGTTGGAACAGCACGGGCTTAGAACTCACCTCTGGGGGAGGGGTGGGTTAGAGGCGAGCAGTGAAGAGGGGGCCCATCCTTGGAGCAGATGTGGTGGATCATCTTGTTCAGAATCGTCTTGAGGTCGACACAGTGCCATCTGCCTTATTCTGGGGACTTCAAGAGCAGACTCCAACACAAGAATTTGTTGCATTTAGGAGGTGACCCCAGGAAACACGGGGAAGGAAGCAAAGAAGGAAAACGGGAGAAGAGCACATGGCACTGACCAGCTGTGCTCAGGCCATCCTGGGCTTCGCGCTGGCCCTGCTGAGCTCATTGCCTGGCAGCCAGGCAGAGCTGGGGCCCCAGCGCAGGAACAAGAACCTCATGTGAACCCCCCAAGTCCCAAGGGGGAGGGCAGGGGCGGCCGGGGCTGCTGTTCCCCAGCACATCACCCCCTACATGTCCCAGGCAGAGCAGGCTCCGCATCTAGGAGGTGCAGGGGCTGGCAGCTGGGACTTGGCGGAAGTGCACCGCCTTGTGTCGCATGGGCGGGCTGGCGCACATCTGCGGCCCTGTAGACACAGCGGGAAGCCAGCACCTTCTCCAGCGCACTGTATGCAGTACACACTGCGGCTTGCTTTGAAAGGTTAGATAACCACACAGGTGAACACAGACAGCTTATTTTTGAGCTTCTTTTGAGTTTTAAAACTATTCGGAGACTTGCTTTCTGTGGTCTCTAAACCTTCTGTCCTGCAGCGCATTCCGAGTTCCTTGCTCTCGCTCCTTCTCCTGGGGCGGCTCTGGACGGACTCACACACAGGAAGGCCCTGGAGCTGGACACCCGAAGGACTGTGCTCGTCCCTCCACCCAGGATGCATCTGGGGGCGACACAGGCCCCTCTGCTAGGTGTGGACAGCCCTGCATCTGCAACGCTGCCAAGGGCTGCCGCGCCACCTACAGGGCCGATGAGAGGGTGGAGAGCGGGATGGGTCTGGCAAGGCCGCGGCTGGATGGGGCTAGCACAGCTCTCCTGGGGCAGCACACCCAGGCGCTGGTGGCCCGTGCCTCTCCCCAGTGCGCGCTGTACAGCAGGCTTCTAATCTGTGTCACATGGGCTCCTCGGAGGGGATCCGTGAACCAGCAGCCGTAGACGGGGCTGGGAACTTGCTGATTGCAGGCTGATTCCTGGGTCCGCCGCCCAGAACTGCTGACTCGGACTCTGGGGATGGGACCGGGAGATCTGACGCCTGCTCAGGCTTGCAATGCGCCATGTCTGGAGTTTCCTGCGGGTGAAGCCCACTGTGGTGGGTGCCCGGGAAGAGCTCCGTTTTGTCTGCCTTCCCTACCTGGCTCTTGCCTGAGCCCTTACCAGATCCATCACCTCCCACAGGACTTTGGTACGGTGAACCTCCTTCAGTAGGGTAGATTCCACCTGGGTGACAGTTCATCTAGAACACGTGATCATTGACCCTCCTTTTGTTAAGGATTCGTTTAAATGCTTCCTGGCTCAGGGACACAGCTTATTTGTACCTCTTGGCCTGCAGGGGGACATCATTTCCTTTCTTCCCAGCTTCCAGGCTTTTCTTTTGCCTATCAGGTGATGTCAGTCAGCCAAAAGTCTCTCTGGGGTGAGGAGTTCAGCATCCTGTTCCTGTTACTCTGGCATTTTTAGAGCGCATATGTCTGTTTGTTTAAGAACTCTCTGCTTGCTTTCTTCTATTGGTGTGTCTCCAGACTTCGATTTCTGTTGTGGGACAGAGGAGCGGGACTGCGCCAGTGGCCCCCAGCCTAGGTTGTCCTTGCCCCACCCAGTGGGCAGGGGCAGGAGTGCTGCTAGCCGTCCCACAGTGCCAACCGCGAGCCCTGGATTAACCCCTGTGCAGCATTTGGATGGGTGTGCGTGGACCCAGCACGCGCACGGTGCCCAGTGTTCCTACCTCACGCCTTGTGTCCTCCATGGTGACACCCCACAGCACTCGACCCCCAAAGTGATGGCTCTGGTCCTCCTGCTTCTCTAACCATTCTCTGTCTGCCAACTGTGTGTCTTAGGATCCGTGCTGATGGAAAGTCACTATTGCAGCTTTTTATAAGTGGTTCCTTACCATCCTTACGTTTACTCTCAGTCCTAACGGGGAAGAAGGGTCAAGACAAACACTTTCAATGCTCTTTCACCACCAGGAGAGATGAACCTCTGTTCTAGGGTGGGATTCCGGAGCAAAGACGTCCCAGGTGCGCAGTCGGACTTCACACACCGCCGCCCCTGTGATGCCTTAACCAAGTCACTCCAATGTACTAATCTAGCTTTACCAGTCTGGTTTTATTTTACTCCCTTTTCTGAGAAGAAGAAAGCTGGATCTTTACAAAAAAGAAGGGGAGGGAAGAAGGTAAAAGTGGAGCAAAACGTGCGAGAGGAATGAAGCACACTCTTGTCACATTTGGTGATGACCCTAAATGGGGTGGCCTTGCTCTTGCTCCAGAAAATTTGCAGTGACTTTCTATATCACCCTGTTTATTTTGCAGAACAGCAGAATGGTTAAATAAATCAGCATTTTATTCTTAAGGATACAAGTTCAAAATTATAGGGCCAGGGCGATAGCTCAGTAGACGAAAGGGCCTGCTTTCAATCCCTGGTTCTGGAAAAAAAAGGGGGGGGCAGGGAGATGGCTCAGTGGAATAAGTGCTTTCCTGGCAAGCACAAGGGCCTGAGTTCAATCTCCAGTTCTTCCAAAACAAGACAAAACAAAACAAAAAATTATAAATACATGAAGGGTGGTTTACTAACCTAAAAATCTTTTGGAATTCTTTTTCTTCTTTTCCAAAATTTTATTTTTTATTTTTAAAGAGAATACAAAAATAGAAAAAAAAAACAACAAACCAAACCCCAAAGCCTTCCTGCCAAACCAAACCAAACCAAAACAATAACAACAACAAAAACCATTAGAAGTGACACAGAATTTCACTAGACAAAGAGATAGGAATTCAACAATGGTTATTATAGTGTATGTTGTCTTCAAGTTAGTTGTTCAGATTACCAAATATAAGCCCATAAGATTGGTCAATAAATTATAAAACAACAAGGTGAGAATATTTCAAGCACTAACTGCCCCTTTCAATAGACCTGCAGAAATAGCTGAATATGGAAAGCAGTAGAAGGAAGTACAACTAAATCTGGAAGAAAATGTACTTAGAAATCTTTAAGACATAGGTGTAGGTATAGACTTCATGTACAAAAACCAAACTGCAAGGGAAATACTTCAAAGAATCAGCAATTGAGATCTGCTATGGTTGTGACTAGGTGTCCCCCCAAAGCCTCATGCAGTCATGGGGCGGCTTCTAGAGCTTGTGATTGATTTATGACCCAGTGCTGGGATTATGGGTGTGAGTGCTGCACCCACTCTGGGGCAGGTAATCTGCGTTACAGTGTAAGGAGGGGAGAGAGATTAACTAGGTGCTGCAGCCCCTGCCCCTCCTCTTGCTCTTTGCTGTTGCGCACCACCGTGAACAGCTGCCCTCTGCCACGTGGCAGTCTGCCTTGCAGCTGGCCGAGTAGGGACTAAAACCTCCACAAATCGTGAGCTAAGTAAACCCTTCCTTTCTTAATTCTGGGAGTCAGGTATTTTGTCCCAGCAACGAGAGAAAAGTAACCAAGACAGGATCTCATCTTTTTGAAAAGTTTTTGCACATAAAAAGAAATCACCAATAGAATAAAAAGAAAACCCATAATTTGGGAAAAACATATAGCTGACTGTCCCTCAGACAAAGGAATTATATCTAGAACACATAAAGAATTTAAAAAAATCAAAAATTCAAAGACCCAATTCAAAGAAGGGCATCTAAGATGAATATACACTTCACAAATGAGATACAAACGGCAAATAAATAAATGAAAAAATGTTCAACATGCATCATTCAAGAGATGCAAAACAACACTGAGATACTATCATATGTCAGAAAGAATGCTTATCACAAAGAAGTCAGCCAATAACAAATGCTGGCGAGGCTGAGGGGGAAAAGGCACCCTTCTCCACTAATGGCTGATGGTACTGCAGATTGGTACAACCACTGTGGAAATTAGAGTGGAGATTCCTCAAAAAACTAGGATTGGAGGTCCCATTCAAGCCAGCTATTTGCCCCTCGGTATTTTTTGAAAAGAACTGAAATCATCACACCACGGTGATACATGGGCACCCATGTTTCCAGCAGTACAATTTGTAATAGCTAAATCTTAGAAACAACCCAAACGCCCATCAGCCGAGGAATGCATAAACGTGGTATTTTTACACAATGGAGTATTCAGCTATAGAAGAGATAAGCTTGAGGCTTTTATAGGTAAATGGATGCAACTAGAGATTGTGTTGGTAAGTGAAATAAATTACACCTGCATGTCCAAACATTGTACTGTTGTGCTAGTGTGGGATTCTGAAAAAGTAAATAAAATCTGAAAGGTACCAGAGATACTGTGAAAGGGCAAGAATTTGCTCAATGGGAAGGAAAAACTGGGATGAAGAAAAGTATGAAAGAAAAGCGGGACAAAGATATACTTATGTGTACATGCAGGAGAGCTTAGATAATTGTCCTGCTGATTTGTGCTGATCTACTGAAAGGAGTAGTTAATGCTTAAAATTTATTTTATTCTTATTTTTTCTTTTTAATTTCTTACAATTTTCTTTTTGTTGTTGTTTTGTTCTGTTTTTCTAAAACCAATTTTTCAGGTTTATATCTGGTGACCTGAACAACTCATCTGAAGATGGCATCATGCAATACAGCAACTATTGTTGAATTCCTATCACTTTATTATTATTTATTTATTCTTTTTAGAGAGTACAAACAAAAACAAAAGCAAAAACAAAGACAGAGATAGAGCAACATGCAACAACACATTTAGTCAAAGGGAAATGGTACAGCATTTCAAAACAAGAATAAAAAATTAACGACGGCTATTAGATTACATATTTTTACAGTCAAATCTTTTGCTTAGATGAATAGATACAGATGTATAAGATTGGTCAAATAACTAAACTTCAATACTTACTTTCAATAAACCTTACTTTTTTTCTTGTCCTTTTTATTTTTAGTTTATTTTAAAGGGACTATGTAATAATTGATAAGACCTTAGAAATGGCACACATTTAGAAGAACAAGATGAGAGCTAGTCAATCATGGTTTTTGTATTACATATTGCTGTCTTCAGCATAGATCCTCAGATTACAGACATTAGTATGTAGAGTTGGTCAAAGGGAGAATGTTAAGCATTAAGTGCTCCTTTCAAATAAACTGTTGGAAACTAGTAGTACAGTCATTTCAGTTATGCTGCAGGTATACTTGCATGATTTTCCCCATTTCTTCTTTTTCTCATCTTCATTATTTATTCTTTATGTCCAGCTTCTGTTTCGTTAGATCTGTTATACATTGTAGATTTTATTTATTCTTTTAGGTTCTTAGACTAGGGAGACATGATATTTACATATATGGGTCTGATTACTATTACTTTGTTTTCGTATCATTTCTAATGCTTTTCTCCCTATTTTTCAGTCTTCAAAAATTTTGAAAAGAAAGCAGTATGATATGAAAAACTATTAAACTATGCGCTCTTGGTTTCCTGAGACTTATAAAACGCTTTCACATTATTATCTCCGTCAGCTGTGAGCAAATCTTAGGAGTTAGGAATGATATTGGCCTTAGTTTATAAATGGGGAGACAGAAGCTCAGAGAATCATGGGATTTCCACCTTGGCTCTCTTTCAGCACATGGTAGGCCTGGTCTTTTACACAGGCCCTCTGACCTTGAACCCCACATGCTTTCTGCTCGGTGGGGCCCCCATCCCTGCCCACAGTGTTGCCCATTTCCCTCCTATGTGTTCATCGCCTTGGGGCAGCTTTACGACTTACTCTGCCCTCTTAAATATTTACACCAACTCTGTTAGCCCACACAAACCATCCTTCATCGTCAGACCCAAGGACAGGCTGACCTTTGGCCACTGAACATCTGGCCTGCCTTAAACCTGTTGTGCATTTATTTTGCTTGAGCAGCAGTAGATTTTTACTTTT
>NDGN011481955.1:0-12347 GCA_002564285.1 Tympanoctomys barrerae
GTGGACAGGTGGATGGGTGGGTGGTATAAGGGCAGGTGGGCGGGCAGGTAGGTGAGTGGATGGGTGAGTGGACAGGTGGATGGGTGGGTGGGTAGGTGAGTGGACAGATGGACCAGTGGATGGGTAGGTGAGTGGATGGGTGAGTGAACAGGTGGATGGGCGGGTAGGTATAAGGTATAAGGGCAGGTGGGCGGGCAGGCAGGTGAGTGGATGGGTGGACAATAGGGACACAAGGGGAATGGACAGGAAGATGGATAATGGATGGGTATAGACAGATGGGTGAAAGGATGATACCTAGATGGACAGATGGATAGATGATGGATAGATGGACAGATGGAAGGATGTGTAGAGAAAAAAAGAGATAAAAAGGCAGTTAACAGGTAACGAGTAACTGGTGGGTGGGCAGCTGAGGGGTGGCAGATGAATGGACGGATGGATGAGGAGAGATACACAGAGGAGCTCTGGGTGGGGTGATGGAGGCCAGGAACAGAGGGACAGGAAGTGGGGGAGTGGGCGGAGAGTCTGGAAGACAGCAGCGTCCGCCTTCCAAAGCAGGACTTGTCCTGCGGACACCCTGGCTGCAGGGGACAGAGCCCTGGGACAGGAGCGCCCACCGCTGCCCATGCAGGCCAGGCCCCGCCTCTCATGCAGCCCTGCTCACCCCCCAGCCCCGTACCTTTTTGGCCCCAAGCTTCAGCGCCTTCTTCCTGGCTTCCTCGAAGTCTTCCTTCTGACCGATGTTGGCCTGGGGAGCAGAGACAGAGAGGCCCAGTGAGCCCAGGGAGAGGGTAGAGTGGGCAGGACCAGCAGCCTGACCCACTGCACAGCCGTGGCCACCGGCACAGGAGAGGCACAGAGCAGGCCGGCGTGGCGGGAAGCCAGGAGCCCACACGTGGAGCAGGACACCAGGCGCTGGGCTGGCCGCCAGGCCACTGGGCCCGCTCTCCACAGCCCGCTCCTCACGGCATCTGTGGCTCCCAGCATGTCTGCCCCGAGCGGGCCCCAAGGCCATGCTGCAGGAAGTGTCCAGCCGGGCTTGCTTCCCAGACAGGAAGTGCCCTGCCTGCCTGCCCATTCAAGCAAGCAGCCCTGGGCCTGCCCCCCGGGCCCTGCCCTCCACTTCCCGTCGCCTACTCTAGACACTGCTGGCTCCGGACCGCTGCCAGGCCTGGCTGAGTCCCGGGTCCCAGCATTCTGATCTCAGAGAAGCCCAGCCAAAAGGGGCGGCCCAAGGCCACAGGGGGCCTTCTGTGGGGCCCAGGGCACACTGGGCCAGGGTCCAGTGAGGACCACCCTGGGCTCCCGGCTTCCACTCAGTGCTGCAGCTGCCATCCGCCCCAGTGACCTCAGGCAAAGCATTTCCTTCCCTGGACCTCAGTTTCCCCACCTCAATAAGGGGACTGGCACAGAGCACACTGGGCTATAGCTGACGCTTGCCTGTCCATGGCCCCATCCTCTCCTCCCCTGGGAATAGAAGCTATCTTAGGAAGGTCCTTCTATAGAGGCAGAGGGGAAAGGCCTGTGACCCAAGACTAACTCCCATGAGAAAGCACCCATAGGCCTAGTGTCTGACTGGGGAGACTCCAGCTGCAAGGGCAGCCCTCAGCAGCCCCCATGTGCCCTGAGGCGGCATGGCTGGGAACTGAGTAAGGCTGGAGGCAGAGCTTGGTGAGCACCAGGGTCCAGCCTTGCCTGAAGCCATCCTAACGCTGGGCTTCTTGGTTTTGAGAGCCAACTCATTTGGGGTGCGTGGGCATCTGGAGTTACTGTTTTTTCTCACCAGGCTGCTTTCAGTTGAATTTCTAGATCTAGCAACCTGAAGGGTCGAGTGAAGAGCCACATGGAGAGATTCAGGATCCCTATCCAAGGCCATCAGAAGGGCACTGGTTTGATCAGGGTCCGCTGCTGGAACCCAGATGGGGGTTTGCACATGAGCTTTTACCTGCACCTGGGGGCTCAGGCCCTGCCTCTATGGTCCTTACTTAGCTTGGAGGCTGATTTGGGACCGTGGAGAATGAGGTGCACGTCCAAGGCCAGGGCTCCTCCATGCAGGCTGCCAGCAGCAAAGCCCAGTTACCCCTGCACCCCTCCCCACCTCGGGTCCCTCTCAGGGAGCCGCCCTGGACGTGCAGCAAGGAGGTGCATTTTACAGAGGAAGAGAGTGAGGGGGCCACAGACGCAGAGCCCGCGGCTCCTTACCAGGTAGGCAATGACGTCATATCCCTGCTCCTTCAGCCACACGAGGATGCATGAGGTGTCCAGGCCNCCGCTGTAGGCCAGAACCACAGAGCCCTTGCCGGACATCGCGTCTGAGGAAGGCAGAGAAGCCACACACTCAGACAGGCCTACAGGGGGTGGGGGGCTGCAGGCACCCCTCGGACAAGCTGTTCCAGAGGTGGGGACAGGATGTTTACTGTCCTTCATCCGTGCCTCCCCAGGGACTATGACCCTGCACACAGCAGACTGGAGTGAAGAATGCTGACGCTGGCGCCCAGGCCCACCTGCGGCAGGGGCACAGTGCCCGGCAGCAGGGCCCGGGCTCCTTGCCAAGCACTGCTTGGTGGCTCTCCTGTAGTCACTCTGCACCCCTGCTGCAAGCCCACATGTAGGCAGTATTACCCCCATCGGGGAGGGCCGACAATGGTGCTCAGAGAGGCCCCTGGACAAGGTCATGGAGCTAACACCTCAAGGTCACAGAGCAAAGGTCTGGGAACCTAGGCTGTCACCCAGCAGCCAGTGCTGCCCTGGATCTGAAGGAAGCTGGGGAGGGGGAGGGGTCGGGGTGAACGTCAGGGCACACGTCTGGCCTGGGTAGCTCCCCCACCCCAGCACACTCAGCCTCCACCCCAGAGGTCAGGTCTGGGCCAGTGTTCTAATGGAGGTACAGTTGTACCTAGACATTGGGCAGCACATCCTAGGGTGTGGGGCGCGAGCCCAAACTCACCACTGCAAAGTGGGTTTTCCAAGAAATAACGTAATCAGACAGAACTGTGAAAGTTCCCTGGAACTCTACCGCTTCGCTGGGTTACTTCAGGCCTCTCAGGCTTAGCGGTATCACTCGACCCTTTATGCCACCACATGGTGCCCACAAAAGGCAGTGGCCAGGGACACGTGGGCTTCCACACCCTGCCCTGCACTGCAGTCCTCCGCTGCTCACAGCCCAGCCTGGCGGTGCAGCTGGCTGGACTCTGGAGCCGGGCTGTCAGCGTGCACTCCCCGGCGCACTCCTTGGGCTCAGCGGACAGCTGGCCCTTGGACCTCAAGGGACGACACGTCAGGTCCTCCCTTCCACTGGGCCAGAGACCACTGCCAGGCTGAGTCCCTGGCCAGCTGCAGGCCCTGACCCCGGCACCTGCAGACGGTGCCATGGCAACTGTAGCCAGGCAACCAGTGCGGAAGCTGGAGGAAGGAAGGAGACAAGTGAGGCAGGAAGGATGCCGGTGGGAAGTACCTGGGATTGGAGGTGCGGCTTCTAGGCGTCACGGTCTGTTGTCTTCTCCCCGTACAGGGAAGCACTCTGCAAAAACAATAGCGGCTCGGCTGCTTGGCACGGCAGCTGGCTGACACCAGAGACCCTGGCCTGGCCCTCTGTGCTGGGGGCAGCCTGGCCAGGCGGGCAGATACAGGGAAGTTCAGGCAGCCTTCCAGGAAAGACCTGTGCACTCCCACCCTTGTGCACGTGAGCGAGGGCCTGGCAGGTCATGTGGGCAGCCAGTCCTGCTGCAGTAACATTAGGACAGCCCTGAGATATAAGTGACTCACAGTACCCTGAAAATTTGGGAACATGGACAGTCATGAAGCTCCGACCACATCCTGATGACAGCCGTCCAACACAAGCTGAGCCCTCCCCCACAGCACTCCCATGGTAAACACAGGGCAACTGAGGCTTGGGTTAAGAAGTAGCCCAAGGTCTTGCTAGGCTGGTAAGTGGCAGAGCCAGGACTCCAACCCCCATCAGCTGGGCTCCGCTCTGTGATGCCCAGGGAGCGAGGAGGGGACACTGCATGGGGACAGACCTGCCACTGCCCCTGCCCCTGCCTGGCCCCAGCAAGCCCATCGCCTCTCCTCCCAGCCGAGCACCCGTGTGCCTGCCGTGTGTGTGTGTGTGTGTGTGTGTGTGTAAGTGCGCACACGAGGCAGTGCATGCACATGTTTGTGGCACAACAGGCGTGCACGTGTACATGTGCATGTGGAGGTTCAGTGGCCAGGCAGGCTGGGTAAATGATGCAATGGGACATAACGTCACCTCTGCTCTGGGTCTCAGACAGGGCCCAGGACTGAGACCAGGCTAAATCCTGGGGCAAAATCTAAATGGAACAGAGGCCCTGACTGAGGAAGGAGGGCATTCTTTCCGTGGACAGAGACCGTAGATGTGTCGTCTGGACCTGAGTTCAAGTCTCTGTGGCTCTCCAAGCACGGTGGCCCATCTGCAAATCAGGGGTGAGAAAGACCTTGCCAACCCAGGGAGGCATCAAGGCCTCAGGGAGGTCCTAGGGAGGAGCTGAGGGCGGGGCACCAAGTGTGGCCACAGCACATGGTTCCACTGTCACCCTGACCTCAGGCATGCCCTCCTCTCCTGCCCTCACTTCCCTAGATGCACAACTTGAAAGCCATTCAGACACGCCAGGACACTGGGCTTCCTTCCTGGGGAGGCAGCTAGCAGAGCCAGGCTGTCCTCAGGCCCTTTGCGTACTCCAGGAAGGGCCCAGGACAGGTTTTTCCAGCTCCCAGACACGTGCCACTGCCTCCCGGCTCCCAAAGCCAGCAGAACAGCCTCTGCCAGAAGACAGCTTGCCTGGGAAGAGGAGAGTGACCTCGCACGCCGCAGCACAGCCTGGCCTCGGCTGACAAGGCGGGCGGTATTCTCTGCGACCTCAGCCACAGCCACCTGGCCAGCGTCCAGGGGACAAGGGCCAGGCCAGCCTGTGCACTCTCAGAGCACCAAGAAACTCCTGTGGCTCTAAAATGTCAAGAGCTGGAATGACAACACGGAGGCCACAGTCAGAGCTACCCAAGTGTCACTTCCAGGGCGGAGTGCAGTGACCACTTCTCCCGGAGAGCAGCCCGGAAGCCTCGTGCCTTGGTGATAGAATACAGCGGTTTCAAGCCCTGTTTGGCCACAGGCAGCTTTGCTCTCTGCTCCGTGGCTCCCGGCCCTTGCCCCTCACTCAGCCTCCGCACAGGCTGCACCCCAAAAGACTCATTTCCCATCTCCTATTTCTTTGTATACCCTACATAGCAGCTCAAGACCGAAGCTGTCTGGGCTGCTTTTCTGGCGCCCTCCCTGACAATCTAACTCAGCTGAGTTCAGTGTTTTTGTTTTGTTTTGCCTAAACCCCGACTCTGCCTGGGCAGGAAACTTCTCTCCCACTTTGAGGCTCCTCATTCTGGGATTTGGACTCCCACAGCGCAGGCTTCATTTGTGACAGAGCTAGGCGGCAATTCCACTATTCACCAGAGGGCAGCGCTCGTGCCTTCTACAGGGCCTGGCCTAAACGCATTTGAAAGCTTGAAATCATTTCTGGCAAGTTTGGTTTCTAGTTTCAATGAAACCGCTCCCAAGGAGGTAGCAGGAAGGGAAGACGATGGAGGTCTCCCTAGATCCCGGAGAGAGACACTCAAATGTCCTCCTAGGAACTTTTGGTTACAGAAAAAGAGCACACTGGTCTGTTTAGTCTACAAATACCACGGCACATTTGCTTCCTGGCCTAGCCCAGGGAGCCAGGGTTGAAAGGTCCACTCTGCCCAAAGTGTTACTGCAGAACTCGGAGCCCTCACCCTTGAATTCCAGCCTGGTACCTCTTTCCACGTGGGTGCCCATGGCCCACTCTGGGAGCTGGGTGCTCAGTGGGCGAGAAAGGAACCCGGCTGCTCGGTGGGAGGGCTACAGTGCTGACACAGCAGACAGGCGGCCAGGGCTCCCTCCCCCCACCACGAGGGGTCAGGGCCTCCACCATCCCAGGACAGGAGGCAGATGTGGGGTGGGGGGGTACCCTTGTCCTCCATCTTGACCATCAGAGACCCTGAGAACAGGGGGAGGGGACAGGATAGACTCCCCCAAGGCTCACCCAGTACCAAAGCCCTGGCCCTTTCATGGCCGTTTCTGCCTGGCTGTCTCTTTGGACGGCCTCTTTCTGCCCACAATAGAGTCCAGAGCCCTGGGGCCGGCTGAGTCAGCTCCAGTGCAAGGGGAACCCGGATGGGGGCAAGAAAGCTACCCCAAGGCCCAACCGTCCTCCTGTCCCAGCCTATGCTGGCCTAGCCTGGCCTGACCTAGAGCTGGAGGAGAGGGGTCAAAGGTCGGGGTTCCTCTGCGTAGCCCAGGGGGAAGACAGGTCCGTTCCTGCCCAGCCGCCTGTGCCCCACTTCACAGCAGGGAACAGAGAGGGCGCTGCGGGATGGAAAAGGACTTTCCTCCAAGCCCCATGACCTCGCAGTCGTCCAGGGGCCAAAGGCAATAAAATCCGGAGGCCGCCGTTTCCTGGAGGGTTCCTCCCTAGGGCCCAGCCCAGGACACAGTCCCACCTAAACCAACGGCCTGTTCTCCCCTGCAGGGATGGGGACGTCCCACGCAGGCCTGGGGCAGTGGCCAGGTCTCTGTGCCCACGTGATGAGGGTAAACTGAGGTTCGGAGAAGAGCAAGGAGCGATGTGCCCGAACCCCAAGGGCCAGGGGCGGAGCTGGGGCCGCAACTCTCCCAGAACTAAGGGTGGCCTCGGGACTGCGGAGCCGGGCGGCGAGCAGCTGTGAGCCACTGCCCACTCCGGACGCCCGCGTCTCCATCTGGGGGATCCACGACACAGAGGAAGCCGGATCCAAGAAATCCCGGAAGACCACGTCCTCACAAGAGGCTCCGGGCCTGGTCCCCCAAAACCCATGGCGAGGCTGCAGGAGCCTCCGACTGGTCTCCACGTGTGTATGCAACAGGGGCCCCGCGCCCGCCTCCTTCCCTCCCGCGCTGCCCGCCTTCCATCCACGCTCCCCGCGCGTCTCGTCGGCCTGCGCTGCGCGCTGGGCTGGGGCCTGGGGAGGGGACGGCCTGGGTTGTGGAGCGCGGAACGCGAGGGATAGAGGATCCCTTACCCGAGTGGCAGGCTGTGGAGCAGGGCTGGGAGTGGCGCGCGCCCGGGGTTATAAACACAGAACTGGGGCGGGGCGGGGGACTTGGAGCACGTGGGGGCGCCAGACTCGGCTCCGCCCCGGGCCGGGCCCCCGCCGCCAGCCTCTCAGAGCCCGGGCCACCTGCGGTGGGCGGAGCCCGTGCCCTCCTGCCTGGCTCCTCCCCTTTCCCGTCTCCGCCCGCGCCCCTCCCAGCCCGGGCTCCGCGCCCGCTCAGCCTCTGCCCGGCACAGGGGCGTGGGCGCGCGCCCGGGCAGGCAGCCAGGGACCCTACTGTCGCCGCATCCGCGTCCCTGGCCGGTTGATCGCCGCTGTCTTGCGAGAGTCGCCGCCTGGCGCTTGGGAAGCACTCCAAGCGCTCCGAGGCGCGAGAGGGTGAAAGCAGCTTAGGCTTGGAGCTGGTGCCCGCTTTCATCCGGTGCTCGGAGGCCCATGCCTCTCTGCGGCCCCGAACCTGTACCGAGAAACCCGAGGCGGCCCTGCGCTGCAAGGCCAGGGTTGCGCCCCTAGTTGGGACGGCCGTGCTTGGCTGGCCTGGCGCCTGACCAAATTCCCCAGGGCACCCAGGAAATGGTGAGTGAGAGACTTGCCCGCTGCTAACCCATTGGACATCAGGGAAGGTTGAGGCTGGCAGAGCTGACGCCTCTCGCTCGTAAAACGAAATTGGAAGTCGTGATGGTGCCTGGCCCTCAGAAGGTTGTTATGTCAGAAGGTTCCCCACCACACCCGGCATTGCAACCAGTGACCCAGCAGGACCCAGAAGACACTCAAGGCCATGGCTCCAGTCAGGTCTGGCCCCAGGGGGTGGGTGGCAGCCCCATTCCCTGCCCCCATGTAACCCTGAATCACCATTGGGCTCCTTCTCCTGCTGCCTGCTGGTACCTGTCTCACTCTGTCCACTAACACCTAGTACTGTGGCGCCCGCCTCACGGCAACAGAGACAGTTGAGTCCTGTGAGGGGACTGGCCCCTCCACACCTTCAAACCCTAGTGACACCCCTCACTTCTGGCACCCAAACCCAGGTGTGGCACCAGATGCCGAGGGACAGGGTAAACCATGTGGGTCGGGGTGCCCAGGGGCCCAGGGCTGATCCTTCCTCACAACCAGCAAGAAGTGGGGCGCAGGAGCCCCCAGACCTGGGCTGCATAATCCCAAGGCCACACAACCTGTTAGGTGCACTACAAGTGCAGAATCTAGTGCTCAACGCTGTGGCCCGAACCCTGTGCTCCACCTGAGCTTTGAGCAGGACAGGTTCATGTCCCAGGGTTGCAGACTTCAGGGACCTTTAGTCCATGCTGCAGAAATGGCCCCAGGCCAGGGGACTGGCCCTTCCTGACACACAAGCACTGGTGGCATGAGGGCTCAAGGGCTGGGATAACCAGCAGTGGCCCCACGCACTGGGCAGCAGGCTGGGCACTGGTGCAGGACAGGGTACAGGCCTGCTCCCAACTGAGACTGTGGGTGGGCTCCTGGGGCAGGACGTGGCCCTTGGTTGGCCCTTGACCTTGGCCTGGCCCCTTCTCATGCCCAGGGGAGGCTCCTTAGAGGGCCTACACACCCTGAGGGAAGCGATATAGTAGACGTTGCTAGTAGCACTGCAGTACCTGGGCCCAGTCCGGAGGAGAAACTGAGGCAGTCAGATCCATATTTACAGGCGTTAGTATCTTCTAAATATGTCCAGGCTACGTGCTTTCCGTCCACCTCCATCTCTCTCGCTGGTCTCCTACCTTCTCCTAGACCAATTCCATTTCTCATCCGGATATCACTTCGCTTTCCCTGCTTACCTTTGGTGCCCCTCTGACAGCCAGAGAGGCTATTGTTTTCTGCTGTTAATTGGGGTTGAACCCAGGGCCTCACGAAAGCCAGGCCATAGAGTTCTTAAAAACATAAATCATAGCCAGGCAGGCTGGTGCATGCCTTTAATCACAGCACTTAGGAGGCTGACACAGGAAGGGGGACACATGTTCAAGGCTGCCCTGGGTTACACACTGAGTTCAAGGTCAGCCTGAGCTGCACAGAAGTCCCTGTCTCACCCAAACTAAACCAAACCAAACCAAAAGACACTAATTCTAGTAGGTCATAACCTACCCTTCTTTGATGGCTCATTTTTTCTTTCCAATATCAATTTCTAGTTGATATCCCTCACTTAATTTGGTGGATACCTCTCTTGCAAGTTAATTGCCCATATAAATGTGTCGTAGGCAGCTGAGTTAGAAATATTATAGGCAGTCAGACAGGACGAGGCACTCAAGGAGGCAGTGGGGAAGATAAGCTAACGCTGCAACTGTGAGAGAGATGGATGCTCCCGCTGTGGGCCAGACCTAAATACCGAAGATCGGACACATGCTTACCTTTCAAAGATAAAGACACCCAGAGTTGATCATCCCCTTGAAGAAGCCAGAAAGAATCACTAATCCAACTGCCACCAGCTATATTCATGCCCGCTTGCTACATGACTCGATTCCCCTGGATTTAATCGATTTTACCTGAGCAGTGGTGCTTGTAACCTTATTGGTTGACCATAGTTTTGTCCCACCTCATGCCCACCTAAGCAAGTTCTCATGTTCAAAAATCCCTAGGAATGGCAGATTCCCGGGGAAACTCCCTTGGGTTCCACTTCTGTCTCTCTCTGACAGAAGCTTTCTTTCTCTAATAGATATTCTGCTTTTAACCTCTGTTTGTTCCTAAAATTCATCTTGGTTTTAGAGAACATGAACTCATCCTGGGTACCTTTCAGGTGGGGAGTTTCATCCCCCGTATCAAATGCAGGTCTGATCTGTTTTTCTGTTCTCCTCCCCTGTTTATCTTTCTGCCTGTGAGATGCCATCAGCTACAGAGTACAGACTTCCAGTCTAGCTTTTGTCCTTTATGAATCTGTTACATTTGGGCCAGAGACGTAGCTCAGTGGCACAAGTGTTGGCCTGGCAAGTGCAAGGTCCTGAGTTTAATTCCCAGTACGAAAAAAACCCAAACACCTGTTATGTCTGTTCTTGTCCATGAGTAGGAGAAGCAGCACCAGTTTATGTTAAAACCTCTCAAGTTTTGACCGAGGACTGTAGTAAGTGTGTGTGTCAGTGTAGAAGTAGGCACATTAGCATGGTGGAGTTTTCAACCCTTGCATGTGGTCTGTCTCTATTCATTTGTAACTTCCTAACTTGCCCCAACATTAAAAATAAACCCTGTAATTATTCATTCAAAGGCACATTACTGTTCACGGAAGCCGTGGTATTGCATGATGGGTCAGTGTGTCGGCAGCTACACCTCGAGGCGGTCTTCACTCGTGGGGAACTTAAAGGTTAGTTTAAACCAGAAGTATGATGGAGGAATGCCCCCGAGTGTGGAAAAGCTGCTTCTCTATTTGGTATGAAATTCCAGTTAAGGATCTTCTTTTGTTTCATTTTATTTATTTATTTAGGTAGGTTGGTAGGTAGTTTTGGAGACAAGGTCTTACTATGTAGTTCAGCTTGGCTTTGAACTCATTGTGTAGCCTAGGCTGGCCTCAAACTCATGGTGATCCTCCTGCCTCAGCCTCCGGAAATGTTGGGATATACGTACCACTATGCCTGGCTTACACCCTGATATTTTTGAACTGTAATAGAAAAACATTATGAACACTGACAGGAAATTTGATGCAAACAAAAAATAACTGTTGGTTCCTAAGGTATGCTAAGAATGATATTGTAGTTACTGTTCTAAAACTTAGGGTTTAGTGGTACATCGTGGAATGTTAGCAAAGGGAATGATTTTTAAAGAAGACTCTCTTGGTCCCTGTCACCCTCAGGATTGAAGCCCCCATGCTTGCCCACTGGGTCAGGTCCGGAACCTTCCAGCCACTTGGCCCTGGCACCTGCTGCCCTGGGAGATGCTTCCAGGTCCCCTCACCCTCCACAGGAGCTCGGTGCCCGCCATCGGCTGTCATCTCACACCTGGAGGTCTGACGGAGTAGCCGAAGCCCTGGTCCCTGCTCCCGTCCCCGACTACTGCTGCCTCAGCCTAGGCCACCACAGCCTCACCTGTGCCCTGGGAGCACTCGCTGCCTTCCTCCCACCCACAGCCCCAGCACTCCCCAGGCCGAGGCAGGAGGACTGTCATGAGTTCAAGGCCAGCCTGAACTGCACAGCGAGATCCTGTCATAAAAAAAACAAAAACAAAACAAAAAGTGTGAGCCGTGCTCTCTCTGGCCTCTGGTCTGAACTGACCTCTTGAATCCTGGTACAGTCCGACTGCTGACCTTGGCAAGGTGCCTCCTGCCCCTGCCACTCAAGGGCCCTGTGCCTCCTGCTTCTGCAGGAGCCTGGGAGCACAGAGACTCCGAGGACCTCACCCTGAAGCCACCTCACTCTCTCCTGGTACCAGAAGCCCCTTTGCCACCACCCAGGCCTGCGCAGCTGTCCCTGGAGCAGAGAGTGACCTCCCGCTGGACCCCAGGTTCTTGTCCCCACCCAGAAGGACGTGGAGTCCAGTTACCAGATTCCTGGAAAAGCTGCATCAGGGAGTTTAATGAGTGACCTGCCAGGGTACACCCCCTCCCCCGCTATGTGCAGAGGCGCCTGGTCAGTGACATGGGGATGGTGACATCAGCGGGTGGTGGTTGGACAGCCCTTAGCCAATAACAGCCAGTGGCAGGCAAGGCCGGCGTGGGCAACGCCCTCTCTGGGTTGGTTCTAACTACAGCTTGTGTGGGAGGCCTTCACGCCTAGCTACAACCCCAGCCTGTTTGTTCTAGACAGTCTGGCTAACTTGCTAAATTGTCAGACAGGGCTCCAACCTGCAGTCTTCTTGCCTCAGCCTCCCAAGGTGCTGGGGTCACAGGTGGGTGCGGCCATGGCCCACAGTGAGCTCTTTGGATGCCTAAGGTCTCTCCTCCTCTTCCTGCCCCTGATGTCCGTCGCAGCCCTGGCTGTGGAATCCGCTGGTGGAGTCCTTCTTGCCCCTCCCAGCCATGTGAACTGATATGAGGTGCCCCCTTTTGTGATCCCCCCATGTTGTAGGCAGCTGACTTAGACAGAAATATTACAGGTAGTCAGACAGGGCCAGCCCTCAAGGAGACAGCACGGGAGACAAGACACCTTGCAACTGTGAGGGAGACAGATGCTTCTGCTGTGGGCCAGACCTAAAGACCAAAGACCGGACAAATGCTGACCTTCCTAAAGATTAGCATCTGGTGGGGCCAAAGAGGAAAGTGATCGGTGATGTAGGGTGTGCCTAAGGAGAGTCACATGGAGAGA
>NDGN011481957.1:0-12070 GCA_002564285.1 Tympanoctomys barrerae
AGATACCATGTCTGCATCTTGTACTATGAATAACTACTACAAAGACAACAATATGCAATGTATGATTGTAATTGTCCTACTAACCTGTTTTGAAACTGTCGCATTGTTATTTCTTTCTCAATAAAATTAATATATATATAAATAAAATAAAATTTTTAAAGTGTATTTTTGGGGTGCTGGAGATTTTTGCTGAGGGCCCACTGCACACTGAGCACATCCTCTACCACTGAGCTGCAGCCCTGCTCATTTTCAACATCACAAATATGTATCAGTCTTAGTAGAAACTTCCACTGCTTCTCCAAACCAACGTAGGCATCTTTTCCACACTTTGTTTTCTTCTGTCTTTTTTACACTATTTAGAAACACTTACTAAGTTTAAGTCTAGCTTAGTGTTTTTAATAACTACAGCATTATCATTAAAGATATTGCTTGATACACATCACCATTTCTTAGCTCTCTGACCTTGAAAAATTATGTAAAGCCTTTGGACACTAATTTTCCAAAATGAAAAATAGGACCAATGAAAGTATATGCTGCATAGGTATTTATAATTAAGCTAACAATCATGTAAGAAAAAGCATATTTTCTGGCCCATAGTAAGTGCTCAATAAATACTAACTAATAATTCTATTGGTATAGTAAGAACACAATAAATGTGAATTAAACAAGAATAGAGAAGAAAAAAACATGGACGGATAAAAGAGAAGGAAGAAGATTTTGGCAGCATAATACCTCAAAATTTAGAGTCAAGTAGCTCTTAAACTTGGCCTTACCATTTTCAGGTAAGGTCATCTTGGGTAAGTCATTGTGCCTCCAGCTGCTTCAGAATGAATGTTAGTATTTCACTGGAAAATGCACAGAAAGCACTGAATAGATCCAAAAGTAAGCAATGATGATAAAGATTGTAGAAAATACAGTATCACTCATTCACATTTAGGCAAAGATTGCATTGTAGAATACTTCTTGAAAACCCAGAACCCTATAGTGTTTAAAGAAGGTAGTTTATAAAAAATTATGACCCAGTCTCACTCCAGCCCATCTCTTAGCCCATAGATGTTACAGAAAACACCCTTCAAACCCAGTCATCTCCAGTGAATCTTAACTACTCTTCGACTATGATCTTATGGAAATAATATTAGGAGGAGCAAGACAAAAGAGCTAAGTGGAAAAAAATAGCCAAGTACTAATGAAGAAAGTCTCAATGAAACAATTATAAACCTAGACAAAGCACATAAAAAACATGAAATCATTTAATGAAATGAGGTTATCAAAATGATACAGGTTATGTCATTTCTGGATTTTTCAAAACACATAACCATCTCAACAGATGCAGAAAAAGCAAGTGACAAAATCTAGAATACACGCATAGTAAAAATTTTCACAAACTTGTAATACAGGATAACTTCTTTATTTTGTTAAAGAGAATCTACAAAAGAATTTCTGCTAACATCACACTCAGCAGTAAAAGATTACTGGTTTCCCTACAAGATCAAGAACAATGCGAAAGTATCTACTGCTTCCCTTTCTGTTCTATATTGTACCAAAGGTTCTATCCAGTGCAGTCAAGCAAAGAAAGAAAATTAAGGCTTCCTAATTGCAAAGAAAGAAGTGAGACTGTTTTCTTCCACAAGTAACATGATCCTATAGGTAGAATAACTAAGGCGTCCTTTCAAAATACTAAAACTAATAAGTTCATTGAGAGGAAATATTTTGCTGAATTCATACACTTACAATGTTTAAATGGCAATGGAATACCCTTGTCTGATGAAACTAAACAAAAAAAAGGGGGGGATACAAATGAAGGACCATTTTGTGTCTGTATATTCAAAATAGTTAGGCTAGATATACAGCTACTTTCTCTTAATTCAATGAATAAAAAGATTTGTTCTAATAGTGTTTGTGGACAGAATATCATGTCTGCATCTTGTACTAACCATGAATAACCACTAACACAACAATATCCAATGTATTAATTATTAAAACTGTCCTACTAATCGGTTTTGAAACTGTCTCATTGTTGCTTCTCAATAAAATTATTTTTTTTAAAAAAAGACCACATGATAGGACTGCCCAAATAGCTTAGCAGATTAGGTGCATGGGCTTGGGGTTCAATCCCTGATCCAGCATGCTGGCCCCGCCCCTTCCCCCAGGGCGGGCTGAGCCAGCAATTGAGACTGGGAGTGGTGACATGCGCCTATAATCCCTGCACTTGGGAGACTGTAAACAGGCGGATCACTATGAGTATGATCTAGTAGTGAGACCCTGAAAACCCTGTAGACCCTTTGCTAAAATCCAGAAAAAAATAAAAAGATCGCATGATACATCAATACCCCAAAATCAACTATATTTATACAAGCAACATAACAATCCAAACAATGAAATTAAGGAAATAGTTAATTTTACAGTGGTGTTAAAAGAACAAAATACTGAGCAAAAATATTGATAAAGGATGTACAAGACTTGCGCACATAAAATTAGAAAACGCTGTTGAAAGAACTAAAGAACTTACATAGAGAAAGCTATCCGATGGATGAAATGACTCAGTATTGTTCAGATGACAATTGTACCCCAATTGCAGTGTGTGAATACAATACTTATTAAATTCTCAATTGACTTCTTACAGAAATTGAAAGTCCAATCTTAACATTCACATGGAAATAGAAGGAGCCAAAGTATGCAAATCAGATTCAAAATGAAAACAAATTTGGAGGACATACAATTCTCAATTAGAATTTTTCCTATAAAGCTACACTATACAAAGCAATATGGACTAGTACATGGGAAGGCATACATATCTACACAACTGAAGTATTGCTGAAGTAGTTGAATATTAACCTTACTAACTCACAAGCATTAAATATTGATGAATTAGGCTTCACTGAAGTTTAAAATTTTGTGCTTCAAAAACCACCTTCAAGGCCAGGTGTGGCAGCACACACCTGTAATCCCAGCACTCTGTGAAGCTAAGGTAGGAGAATGGCAAGTTGGAGACTAGCCCCAGAAATTTAGCAATTCAGCTAAATGAGACTGTGTCAAAAGTAATGAGACACTATAACAAAAGTAAAAAATAAGACAGGGTTGGGAGAGTAGCTCTATGAAATGGCTCTCAGTTCAGACCCCAGAGCTGAAAAAATTAGACAAAGGAACACTAGCAAGAGGATGAGAAAAAGACACAGACTGAAAAAAATATTTACAAATCACATATCTGATAAAGACTTGTATATAGAACATAAAGTAACTCTGAGAACTCAATAACAAGTGGACAAATCCCCCAATTTTAAAATGGGCAATTTGAATAAATATTTCTCTAAAGAAGATATACAATCCTAGATAAACACATGAAAATATGCTCAGTGTCATTAGTCACTGGGAATTGTGAATCAAAACAAAAGGAAACCACTCCACACCCATTAGAATCAAGAAATCTAAGGTCAGGAAACAGGTGTTGGTGAAAGCATTGAAAAATTGGAACTTCATTGATGGCTAACAACAACCTGAAGTGACTCAGCCATGTTGGAAAGTAATTTTTTATCTTTGAAAATAGATAAACTAGAGGCTGAGGAGAGAGCTCAGCAGTCTAAGCACCCATCTGGCAAGGGTAAAGACCCGGGTTCGGTCCCTGGTCACCACATGCCATGCAACCGTGCTGGCCACCGAACCCAGGCATGGTGGAGCATGCCTATAATACCAGCACTGGAGAGCTGCAATAGGAGGATAACTATGAGTCCAAGGTGCATAGCAAGACCCTGTACCAAATAAATAAATAAATAAATAGTTTTTTAAATAAATAAATAAACCACTGGGCCAGGGAGATAGCTTAGCAGCATAAGTGCCTGCCTGGCATGCACAAGGTCCTGAGTTCAATCCTTGGTTAAAAAATAAAAAAAAAAAAAAAAAACTGGCTTGCCACATGATGCAGCAGTTCAACTCCTAGATGTCTGCTCAAGAAAATGAGACATGTGCCTACAAAACAATGAAGACTTATATACTAATGTTTCTATCAGAATATTCATGTCTGAGAAGTTGGAAAAGAGCAAATGTCAGTGCAGTTTCTATATGTATTTGTTAACCTAGCTAACTTGAATCTTAGTTCTTCTTGCATTTTATGTATGTCTCTGAAAAGTTAGAATATTCAATATTTTCTGAGAAAGACCAAAGGATTAGTCTTTCTCTTACTGACTTTGCTAATTTTGCAGACTTTAGTCCTGCTGTGTCTTATCCCTGATCGCCTTCCTCTAATACAGTTCCCACAGCAAAGTGTCCTAGATCGGGGTTTGAAGAACGGCTTGAGAGTTTTCATGGAATGAAACCACTTGCTCCTTAGGCAAAATTATTTTCTTTGAATGTTTTCAGGGAATTGGTATTTTCATGAATTGCTTGTAGGCAAGTGAATTTTCTACAAATTGACTGAGAGCCATTGTACAAGTCCTTACTTTCCCTGTATACTACACACACACACACACACACACACACACCTAACTTCCTTCTCTGTCTGACCTCATAGAAGTCTTCTCTGGTGATCTTCTGTCTTCATTGCCTGAGCCTGGGAGGAGCCTTCGGGCTATGGGACCTGGCCCTCACCAGCTCAGATGTGTTACCCTAACTGGGCCCTTAAAAAGGTACAGGGTGGAAACCAGGTACCATGAGGTATTATGTGAATAGGTATCGTTTGCTTCCCAGTTGCTATGAAATCCTGGTTGTAAAATTGCCCAGAAACTTAATACATAGAATAGGTTAAAGAACACAAGCTTTTGCTGACACGGACCCTCTAAGCCTCCCATACTTTGACCATCTGTGCACCCTCTAAAGCCTCTGAGTGGCTTAGAAGGTCCGCAGGTATACTGCACAGCACCATTTCAAGGATAGGTGTGGCGATACACGCCTATAATCCCAGCACTAGGGAGGCTGAGCCAGGAGGATCACTGGGACTTTAAAGCCAGCCTGGACTACAAAGTGAATTCAAGATGACCCTAAACTGCATCATGAAACTCTGTCTCAAAAAGACAAGAGAAACCTACACATTGGATCTAATCATTTCTTTTCACAGATCAGATCAGAAAATGGAGGCTCATGTTCAACTTCCAAATTAAGATCCCCACAAAAGAGCCACAACACTTGAAATAATCTGTGACCACAAATCCAAATTAAGTTCACATTGCCCAGTCAATGAAAACCCACAGGGAAAATAAATACCAGAGGGATCAACAAATAAAGCTAAAAATAACTTATAACCCACATAATTTGCATCCAAAATATCACTTCCCTTTGACATCTCAAACCTCTATCAACCTCCTTTTAGCTCTTCATACTATCTTTTCTCCCAGTTTCTACTGGAAATTTCCAATGTGCTGCAGCAACGCACCTCCATACTCCCTTTCTCCCGCCACGCAGGCTGCCAGGGAAAGGGTGCTGAAGACCTGCCAAGAGACTTTCTTGTTTCCCAAGTCAAGGTTGCTCTACGTGGCTAAATCACAGGCCAGAAGTAAGAATTTATGCAGAAAATTTGAAGTACAAGACTCAGGATTTAATGCGGAATTCATATCAAAGCTTCCACTGGAGAAAAGACAGGAGGGATAATGAGGATTCACATGTGGATTAAAAGAGTTAGGAAACAAAAGAAAAGAAGGGAAAGTAAAAATCAGTTTTCTCTGTAGGTGAGAGGTGAGAGGTCACACGCAGGGGGGGAGCAAGGCAAGGCATCTCACCATGATCAACTTCACCTTCAGCTGAGAGCTTTTATGTAACAGGCATGAGCTATCGCTTTTATTTTTAAGTTCCTTTATTTCATTTTGCATAATTACATTTGAGCCTTAGACCCAGTCTAAGATTTGCCAGTTCTTATTTTTGGAGGAAAAATTAAATTCAGACAAAAACCTTGATTCCATTATTAAATATAAAATCTCCCACTAAGACCACTCTTAAAAGTTTCTGCAATACCCAGTACCTTTATATTTAAAACCCACCAACGTCATCATTTTCTAATATGGCAGTGGAACATTTGTTTAATCTACAGATAAAAATATATGTGTTTATTATGGGTAAAATGGGTGAACTTGGAGAATGTTATGTTAAATGAAATAAGCCAGGCAAAAAAAAGACAAATTCCGCGTGGTGCTATTAATACATAGAATCTAAAAAAACCAACCTCAGAGAAGTAGAGAGATGATAGCAGCTACTACAAGCAGGGGCGCCTGGTAGGTGGGAAGATAGTGGCCAAAGAATACATGGAATAAGAGTATTGTGCAGTATGGAAACTTGCTTGAAAAGTGCTGAGGAGATATAGTAATGTTTATGTTTATTAGTAAAAGTCATTTTCAAAGACTGTGTTGTATATGATTCACTCTTCTTTAAGACCATAAATCAAACTGTTTACCATGACCAAACATCTAGTGTGATGTGGTTCCTATTTACTTTTCCTGCTTCCTGATTTTCACAAGTCCCTCCTTTAAGGATACTTCTTTGTTTTCTTTTCCTCTCTTACTTCTTCACTTCCTTTCTCACTCTATTGAACTCTTTTGCAGATCTCTCTCATCCATTCCCCTTTCTCATTCTTTCTCTCCCTCCATGTGGGAGTCCCTCCCCTTTCCCCTTCACCCTTCACCCTAGTTATCCTCCTCTTTCTAGGCCTTAGCTTCAGCCTCACTTTCCTGCAGAATCTTCTCAACTGTCCAAGATGACAGAGAAGAATCTCCTACAACGCCGTGCCTTCCTGACTCTGGCTCAGTCTCCTTATAGCAAAATAATTTTCTCCTTCTGCCTCTCATCACTCTGGCCCATGAAGTCAGAATGTGCACCCATTTGGCTCATCTTTGCAATACCTCAAATGCACAAAGAAAGAAGGAAAAATGGTTGAGCTGTGCTATGTACAGCCAGAAATATAGTTACTATGAATTGTAAACATTTACTATTTAAAAACTGGTGGAAATCCGTGGATTGGGATCTCAGAGAAGGAGGAAAATAGAAGCAAGCACAGTCAGGGAGAAAGGAATAAGAAAAGAAAAGGAGGAAAGGAGCAAGTTATAAGGAAGATGAGACTTTTATGCACCAACAGCTTCCATTTCTGCCTCCTTCACTGATGTTCTTGAACTTGAAATTCCATTAATTATGACAATAAGATAGTGGCCTGTGACCAGTGGAACAGACCAGGAAGGGAAGGTTCCAATCTTGGCTTTGCTGCCAAGTCACTCTATGGTCTTGGTTGCCAGACATGTGCTCTTTGGATATTGGATGCTAGCGTATCCAGTGATCCTTCCCAGGCTCTTATTGTCCCACTTAAAGAATTGCATGAGACAGCCAAAGAATGTAGAAGCATAATGATTATTGAAAGCATTAAAAGTATGAAGAGGAAACACTCTAAAGAAAGTAAAGGCAGGAAGACGTGCCCTGAAGAGGGAAATAGGGTGTGAAGGAAAGAAGAGAAGATACATCCTGTGTGCTAAGTTAGCCACTGCAAGGAGCACAGTGGGGACAAGACCCATGGACAACATCTTTGTTATCTTCTTTTGGTGTCAGATATGGACCATTACTCACATGAGTTCAAAGCTGTTCTGTGCATGCATCCTGTCCATGAGCTGATAGGTCTTCCTGATGCACATACCATAGGCTGGTTGCCTAGCTGGCTTGCCATGCCCCAATCTCTTGCCTCACTTCTACATCTTAGTGCCCTCCTCTAGGAAATGAGACCCTAAGGCTGGTTCTTACACAAAGTCACATCTCCTTTTTCTAAGTGTCTGAATCTTGCAGGTGGCACAACTCTGACTCAGCACACATGAACCTGAGGGAAAAATCAATCTTTGCCATCCACCTTCACATGAATCTTTGAAGAAGTCATAGGGTGCCAGAGCTGGAGAACTTTATCCAGATATTCCAAGGGTATTTCCTGGAGAAGGAATCCCTCAAAAGATATTACTGATGCATCCAAAGCACCCAGGCATTTCAGCATTAAAGATTTGATAAAAGCAGGTCCACCGGGAAGTAATGGTGGTCAATCGCCCAGCTGCACAAAGAGAGACAAGTTGATATTCTGCCTTAAAGACAAGCACTTGGGCCAGACATTCTGCTCTATTCTTTCTTGCTATACTCTTGGCCCTCTCTCCCTCTGCCTGCCTCTGTGTCTTTGTGTCTCTCTGTCTCTCTCTGTCTCTGTCTGTCTCTGACTTTCTCTCCCTCTCTCTGTCTCTGTCTCTCTCTGCCCCTCTCTGCGTCTATCTCTCTCTCTGTCTCTGTCACTCTCTGTTGCTCTCTATCTCTCTCTGTCTTTCTGTTTTTCTCTCTCTGTCTGTCTCTGTCTCTCTCTGTCTCTGTCTCTCTGTCACTCTCTCTCTGTCTCTCTGTCTCTGTCTGTCTGCCTCAGTCTCTCCTTCTCTCTCTCTTTCTCTGTCTCTCCCTTTCTCTGTTTCTGTCTCTCTCTCTTTGTCTCTCTGTCACTCTGTCTCTCTTTTCCCTCCCTTCCTTCCCCTCCCTCTTCCTTTTTCCCTCTTTCTCTTCCCCTCATCTCCGTCCCTTTCACACACATACAACCAGACACATGCACCCATACTACCTCTTTCTCTCCATCTTTTATTTCATCACACCACTTCATTTACTATGCTGGAAAGTTGCTGATGAAATATTTCTCACCCAGTCATGCATAATTGGTTTAATGTCTTAGAATCCCAAAAGCATTTGCATTTTAATAGAGGACAATATTTTATTAGCATTAATGTTAATTATTAAGTCAAATAGCTTTCATTTTATGGCACTATAGCGTTTACAAGGCCCATTTAGGTATAGCAGCAAATTTACATTCACAGAGCTGAGAAGAGAAGCATGTTTTTATTGAAAGAAAAGTTACTTTAAGTTACATTTTATTCCAGGAGTGTGACTCTTCCCTGTACCAGAGAAAAGAACTGTATTTAAATTAATATATTATATGTAAATAAGGAAAAATCTGAGCTCTACATGATCTGTATAATTAGGAAAGACTGTAAGGTAGTCTACACTTATTAGTAAACTTTCACTTTGTTATTGCTAGTAAATATGTTATTCTAACAGAATTTAAAAGTGAATCTTTGCCTCAAAAGAAAATACCAAATAAGATACATTTTCTTGAAAATACAATTAGAAATCATGCAAAAAAGGGAAATGTGTGGGAAAAGAAAGCTGGACATTAGGAGTTTTATGCAGTTTCTACTATTGTTCCTTTACTATCCTTTCTTTATATAGAAGTTCAATGGAGAGAAAAACATAATAGTTCTTTCCTTTCTTGGATCTTAGTGCTCTATATTCAGTGACTGAAGTCTTTAAGCAGAAGGGATGCAACAAACAGATGAGTGTTTTCACATCTTACTCTAATGACTGTGGCCAAACTAAAATCTATTGAAATGTTGGAGATAGGAAATACTGACTAGAAATGCAGATAGGACGCATTTGGGGTTCACTAAAGGGTACAAAGCAAAGCAGATGGGGAAAGGGTGAAACACGTGCAAGTAAAATAAGCTTGCCTCTCTTTATCTCAAACATTGACTGACATGTAACCTTTCTAGTATGACACAACATCCCCACACCATCATTAATGCAGCATGGCAGTTAAAGCAAAAGCAAAAAAACTCAGCATGCAATTGGAAACTACATTCTTGTGCAGAAGAATGCCAAGCATCCTTTCAGTAATTACTAGCAAGAATTTAAAAAATAGGAACACAAACTAATATTTGCCTTGATCATACCCATCTATCTTTTTTCTGTCTTCTCTCTTGCCCAGTATTCTTTCCAATCCCTGATAATCACTACTTCACTGTTGTGTAGATTTTTCTTTTTGCTTTGCTTTTTTTTTAAATTTTCACTTATAGGAACAAATAATACCGTCTTCTGTATTTGAGTTACTTAACTTAATATGATATCTTTCAGATCCATCAATTAGCTACAAATTACAAGATTTGGTTTTTTCTTTATGAGTAAATACTACTCTGTTGTGTATGCACACCATATTTTCTTTAAGCAGTCTTCTGTTAACAAAGACTTAGGCTGATTCTAACACTTGCATATAAGTTTGCAATAAACAAAAGTATGCAGAGGTCTCTAGTGTGACTTCTGGATAAAAATCCAGAAGTGTAAGAACTAGAGAATATTGTAGCTCTATTTAAGTGTTTTGCCAAGGCCATGCACTGTTTTGGATAGTACCTGTACTGATTTGCATTACCACCAAGAGCATATAAAAGGTCCTTCTTTTCCACCTCCTGATCATCCTTTATGCTGTTGGTTTTTGTTGTTGTTAATAGCCATTCTGAGGTGAAATACTATCTCACTATAGTTCTGGTATGCATTTCTATGATGAATTTTTATATCAGAGTAATAGGAACATTCCAAATAAGTAAACTAGTGGTCCACCTCAAGGACTCGGAGAAGCCAGAACCAACTAAACCCAAAATTAATAGAAGTAAGGAAATAATAAGGATCAAAGTGTAAACATTGGAAAGAGCCTAAGAGAATAGTATGATGGAATATTGAAAATAAGAGGAAGCGCTTTAAAAGATAAAATTAATACATCTTTAGCTAGAGTAACACAGAAAGGCAAAGAAAGAGAACTTCAAATTCACTCAAAAACTGAATAAATTTTTGACACATATGACCTATATCATATTTGAACTAAGAGAACATTAAAGAAAATCTGAGAAGGCCAGTAGCAAGTGATGAGATTGAGTCAAAAATATAAAAGTTTCCACACAAAGAAAACTCAGGACCAGATAGTTTCTGTTATGGTTTGTGTCTAATTGTCCCCACAAAGCCTCATGCAGTCCTGGGGCCGACTTCTCGAGTTTGTGATTGATTCAGATGATCTGCTGGAATTATGGGTGTGAGTGCTGCTGGGATTATGCATATAAATGCTGCTGGGATTATGGGTGTGAATGCTACACCTAGTCTGGGGCAGATAGCCTGAATGCACCGTAATGGAGACAGGCTTGCTCTCCATTGCTATCATTGCTGTTGTTCCTCCCATTTGCTTTTGCTCTTTGCTGCTGCCATGAACTGCTGCCCTCTGCCACGTGCCAGTGTGCCTTGGAGCCAGCAGAGTATGGACTGAAACCACCATTAACTGTAAGCTAATGAACCTTTCCCTCCTTCATTTTGAGTGTCAGGTAGTTGTCCCAGTAATGAAAGAAGAGTAGCTTTGAAAGTTTCGCTGCTGAATTTTACCAAACTTTTAAAGAACAACTAACACCAGTGCTTTCAAAACTAACTATTTCAAAGAACTAGCAGGGAAGGAAGCCTTACAATGCCATTCTATGAAGCCAACAGTACCCTGTTGCCAAAATTGACAAGGAAGAAAATAAATAAATAAATCTAATAAAAATAAAATTCCTCGTGAACACAGATGCAAACATCTTTAACAAAATGCTAGCAAATCAAATTCAAAAGTACACCAAAAATATTGTATACCATGGTCAACTTGATTTCATTTCCATGATGGAAGATTTGTTCTACATATGCAAATCAGCAAAATTTTAAATCTTCATATAAGAAGAATCCATAAAGAGTAATCCAGTGTGACAGAAAATATTTGCAACTCATACACCTGACAAAGGACTCAATAATTCCTGACTTTATAAAAAAATCACTCTATCAATAAGAAGAAAATAACAATAGAAGAAATAAGAAAAATATTAAAAGGTACTCCACAGAAAATCATCCATTGTATGACCAATAAGTAAAGATGCTGAAACTCCTTTGCAAGAAATGTAAATTATATCCTCAAAGTAAGAATAGCCTAACAAATGAACTAGAATGTCCATAATTATAATTCTGGAACATGGGAAGCAACTTAAGTGTCTCCAACTATAGAGCAGATAGATTATGATTTTGTTTGTTTGTTTGTTTTGCAGTACCAGAGACTGAACACAGGACCTTGTGATTGCCAGGCAAGCACTTATTCTACTGAGCTGTCTCCCCAGCCCTATTTTTTAATAACAAAATAATATTGGCCAGGAAAAAGCTCACATTACTGACAAATATGATCATTTAGCTAAAACTCACATTGTCATGTTTCCTAGCTCTTCTCCTTTCCCTCTTTTGATTAGTTAGTCCTCGAGATCCT
>NDGN011481958.1:0-12713 GCA_002564285.1 Tympanoctomys barrerae
ATATATATATATATATATATATATATATATATATATATTCAATCCTGTACCCACAGTAAATTCAATAAATCCCATCTGTCACTAAAACATAAATATGATAAGAGGAACAACTGAGGTCTCAATCCCTACAACACTGTATATAGCCAGAGGGTACATAGAAGTATCAATACACAGTTATTATCTAATCGACTAGGTAAAAATGGCAGCTTCACAATGGAGGAAAGAGTCTCGTTTTTAAGTTGGTACTTCTAACAAACATACATTCTTCTCTTGTACTGCCTTAAACTGAATATATATTTGCCAAGATATGCAATAAAGTAGGAATGAGCCTTTTGGACCATTTGGATTTTTACTTACAGTTATCAGTGCTCTCATATGTTTTATTAACATACAATCTTTACGAGGGTTTGACCTATTAGAGTGACACAGGTCTGCAATTACAACTAGGTAACTCATTTAGTATTTTTTTTTTATTTGAAGATGTAGTCCAATTAGATTACACTCAATATCAAACTCTGAGAAAAGTTAAATTGTATTCCTAAGTTTACTTTATTAGATTTATGAAACATTTAAATACACAGACACATTTTATTTGAATCAGATAATTGAAGTAACTTAGAAGTTAATTCAAAAAATTACATATGTAAATAAAATTTAAAGTTTACAATTAATTGAATGTGAAATTGAACATATGTTAGGCAAAGATTCCTTCTAAACTTACAGTTGTTTCATAAATTATATTAACATGTTAAAGAAATTAAAAGTATAGCACTGATTACCTGAACAATAATAATTAAAAGAAGAAATATTGCCCATGATAGACTTTTATAAATACAGAGAAAACTTGGAAGACATAAAATCCCCACAAGAGAAAACAAAGATAGACATTTGAAAAAAGCCTTCGACATGAAAAAAGAGGCCAAATTGAAAGACTACAGAAAAAAGAGATGAAAGAAAAGGAAGACCAAGAACAGAAGGATTTTAAAAATCTGTTTATGAAATCATTAGAGCCTTAAAAGCAACTAAAAACAAAAAGTGAAAAATTATAAAAAAGATGGCACTGGGGAGATGGCTCAGCAGTCTAACAGTCTGCCTGGCAAGCTCAAGTATGCAAGTTTGATCCCCAGTACTGCGTGCTGTGCAGCCCCAAAACTGAATGTAGTGAGACCCTATATGAAAAAATAAAGTGAAATAAAAATTAAAACTAATAATATAATAAAAAAGAATATAAATTTTTATTCTAAAATGCCATTAAATAGCTATGATGAAGCATTATGTTTTCAATAGTAGCTTTGAGAAAACAATGAGTGAAATCAGCAGTGTTAATCATGGGTCAATTGTGATTAGCTAGTCTGAGAAGACAAAAAAGTGAAGACATGAACAGAATCTGTGGAGCATCAGGAAGTACAACAAATGCCTAATTGGAGCACTACTCCTAGAGCAGTAAAAAAAACAGGATAAAATTGTATTTCAAGACATAGCTAGTACCTTCCAGCATTTGATAAAATAACAAGAATACACATGTTTTAAAAGCTGAATAAATTTTGAGAAAGATAAGCACCAAAAAGAAAATTATATCAAAGCACATACTCAAATGGTCAAGCTCCATACTCAAAGTGAGAACTTCATATATAGCAAGAAAGAGTTGTATTAAGGAAAAACGTTCCTCAGTAAGATCCACAGCAACTCATCACCAGAAACAATGGAGGCCACCAGGCAGCCCCATGTCACATTCTACGTGCTTAGGCGGGCCAAAAAGCTATTCACCCACAATTCTCAGCCTAACAACTGATCCTTCAAAAATGTGGATAAAATTGCCACTTCTCAGGTGAACCTAATGCAGTTCGCCTGTAGCAGAACCCCTGCAGCACTTCTACGTAGACAGGGCAAGCCTCTGGAGGGAGGCTTACAGGATGGGGTGAACACTGGTAGGGAAGCCACACAGTGAGTTGAGAAGTTGGTGTTTTGGTACTGCAGAATTTTAACTGCTTTTTTTTGCTGCTATCAGAGACAAATATATAAAGCAGTAATATAAACCTATTTTAATATCTATGTATACAATATAGATCAATAGATAGATTGATAGATAAAATGAAGCAGTATGTTTTCATCACTAGTTTTGAGAAAGCAATTAATGAAATCAGCAGAGTTAATTGTAGGTCAATTTTAAAATAATTACCATTTATTTTTTATCATAATTCCTAGTAGGAAAAATTATTTTTCAATAAAGCAATAAGTAGAATGTTAACCAAATATTCATTGCTATACTTTCATAATTCGTTACTTAGTATTACCAGAAAATGTGATTGGTGTTACTGGTGTTTATGTTTTGACTACTCAAAATACATATGCAAATTTAATTTAATCATTAAAACTTTAGTTTATAGAGAATTATATTTTAAAACAAGAACACACAAATTTGATTTTTCACCCTGATAATAAATCTCCATTACATTACATAAATTGTGCTATACCTTAGCTTGCACGGCTGTCTTCATGCATTAAACATGCTTGTCCCCTGCATCAGTATTCTCAAAAGGATATCTCTGCTATGATTTTGTTAACAGAATGAAACCACCTATATTCCCCCCATTATGTAATTGATGAGAAACGTAAGTCTTATATGTGATTTTATACTTTGCAGGTTCCCTAAAGAAAGTATACTGCATTTGACTGAAAATAGAAAGACAAGTAGAGAGTATTTCCTCTGCACAAAGGTAGAAGCCCATTGTGTGATGGAATGGAAACTGCACTCTGCCAAGCCCTGCTGGAGCAGACTGCAGCTGTGTGGTTTGTCCTGCCATTTGTCCCCCAGATGGGAGTCATGTACGAGAATTCAACACCTAAATAATTAAAAATTCAACATGTGACCTGGGCTATTTCTTTTTCTGTATATAAGCAGACAAGTTTAATTGTTTTCTTCTTCTTTCACTTTATTGTCAATATTTCAAGGTGACAAAGATCAATTTAAGTTATATGATAACATTGAATTATTTGAGGGAACTATAAAACATAGACCTGAGGCTGATGGAGTCTATCAAAGGGAGTCAAATCAATGGTCCCAGTTTACAGTACGTATAATCCATTATCTTGTCATTTTCCTCTCCTATAAGGCTTCCATCATCTTTAATTCTTCACCAAAGCCTGTACTTGAAAACTAAACACTGGTTTAGGCACTAAAAGCCATTAAGTGGAAAAATGTCTTGGAAGAATGACAAGGAGATTGGCTATCTCAGCCCCAAATGTTCTGTCCCTTAGAATCCCATTTTACCCTCCTTAGAGTCTGAAATCTTGTTTCTAAAATAATCCTACATATTGTCTTTATACTTCCAGAATATGGAAATTTGTGTTTTAAGATCTCCTGTTTGTGGCAGCTTGAAATTTTCTCAGTCAAGAATGTTGAAGGTCTATTTCACAACATATTATTGTCATGAAAAATAGAAGCAGGCCAATCCTCCACGTATAACAAGTTGAACACAAATGAATGCCAGAGTTTGATGAATAAACTTCCTTAATCCTGCAAATCACAAATATATCTAGATTACATTGTGTCTGTCTTTTCATTTGTGGGCTATTGGCTTACATATGAATTCTAACCCCAGATTTCAGGCTACTCAGCCTTTCTTCTACTGTTGTTATACAATTAAGATTTAATGAAGATGATAACATTTTAATTTGATTTTCTTAAGTGATGAGACTTGTTTTGTGTTTCAATAAATTCGGTTTCTCCTTCCCTAAGTGGGCTTCATGACTATCATCTAGTTGAATAAATGCTGTTTTCATTATCTACTTGCCTGTTTTACTTCCTGCTCTGACTTTTAAAAATTCCATTGTTTCGGCTAGATTTTTATACAGCTGACATCTGGCGCTATCTGTATATCTGGAAATGGCCCAGAAAATGTAAGTGCTAGGGAAAAAAAATAGGGTCATTCTCTCTTTTGTAAAGGTTATGTGTTCATCCTTCCAAAAGCCAACTAACTCTTTCCCTAGTCCCTTTTAAAATAAAGTTCTTTTATTGATGAGAATGGAATGAGTCAAGTTCCTGTAACCACTGTAAAATATGGATAGGACATTTTAGCATGTACTTACTATTATCGACATTTAAGATGCAAAAAATGTGCCCATATCTGGTTATTTTATGTTTAATGCCCATTAAATTATTCACAGCTACTATGTACATCGATAATGTCTGATTTCAAATTCTATGACGCTTGCGATTGTAGAGATGGAGGAGGAACATCAGGTAATTTCTTGCTATATGACCTGTCCACGACACTTCATTTTCAAATCTAAAAACTCGATGAAAAATAGTTCTTACAAGCCTTTCAGAATAGAGCTAACATATATTGAAAAATGAAAATTAGTCTAATTATACAGAAGTCAGCTCAGAAGCAAGAATTAAACTTTGGAAGCTTTGTAGCTCTCAGGATTCTTTTAAGGAAATGGAGGCATTGCTAGCATTTTGTTTTTTTATTTTTTATTTTATTTTATTTATTTATTTATTTTTTTTGTACTTTAGGGAAGGGTCTACAGGATGTTCAGGGTCTCACTACTAGATCAAGGCACGCCACCACGCCCAGTTTCAATTGCTGTCTCAGAACGCCCTTGGGGCGGGGCTGGCCCGGCAAGCCTGGGGATGGAACCCATGGCCCCTGCTCCTGCTTGCAGGAGTTTTAAGCCACTGAGCTGTTTGGCTGGCCCTTAGCATTTTTGCTAAGGAGGCACTTAATATTGAGTCAAATGGAGGAGTGAGACGTGCTTTTAGATTTGTCCTCTGAGGGCACTCAGAGATGATACAACACATACCACAGGAAGTTGTGCTCCGAGGCCAGGGCCTGCTCTGATCATCTGAAAGTGCACTACTACACATTCATGCAGTGCAGATGTGAGGGATGAACAACGGCTGCTGCAGCATGCTCAGACTCCTACACGGCCACAGAACACCCATCTGCTTTCTGCTTCTGTCATGATTTCTGTTGCTCGAGCCTCTCATTACTTCTGAAGCTGGAGACAGGAATACAGCAGCTATTTATGCGTTAATGTGAATAGCCTTGACTGCCCTAATAGATATATTTCCTGTCAATGTCTTTCAACAGTCATGAGAACTGTTTTGATCACAGCAAATTGACAAACTGGAGGAAAATTAGTTTCCAATTTATTTCCACCCTCCAAATCTTTTGAGAAATTATTAGCACCACAAAACTCTTAGCATAAGGATCATCTTCAGAATTATAGTCCTAAGCATTCTAATTTGGGAACCATAGGATTTCAAGTGAGAAGAAATCTAAGATGAAAACCTACCAAGGACAATGAATATCTGAAATTGGAAGAAGTGAGTGATAGCATCTCAGAACCTCTTGCTGTTAAGCCAATTGATATGGACTATTTATAACTATACCTTACAATTAACTATTGTTCATACAAAAGAAATCTTGGCTGGAAAACATGTCAATAGATTAAAAAGCTTGCCATGTTAGGTAAACATCGTGAGAACAAAACATAGTTGTGAAAGTAAAGCAGAATTGGATTAATCAGGTATTTTGAACAGATTCTTTTTTTCTGAACTAAAAGTTGTGTTTTACACCTAGAATGGAAAAAAGTAAATTAGATGCAGTAAACACCAGCTATCTATGATGAAGTATTGGAAATGTTTTTACCTATGTTAGTTTTAATATACAGATATACAAGATTTCTAAATAAGCAAAAGAAAGATTCAATTACATTTATAACAAGATAGATACTTCAGTCAAAATACCAGTATTTGGGAGGGATTATTAAATTGAAAATGACTCAGTGGAAAAAGCACTTCCCTGGCAAGTGCAAGGGCCTGAGTTCAATCCCTGGTTTCACCAAAAAAAATAAAAATTAAAAAAATTTAAAAAATAATAATAATAAAATAAATAAATAAATAAAATAAATTGAACATGAAATAAGTATTCTAGTTAGAGCTAGAGCCTTTGAGGAGGATTATTAAGTATTGATTAACCAAGCCCCCTTTTCACCCATCTGATATGTAGAACCAACTGCTACAGATAGGAGCTAGGCTGGCAGAGACCAAATGTACCTTTATCACCAAAACTCATTTTGGTGAATGATTCAACTTTAAGGGCCAAGTAAGTTTTCAATGCTTTTTGTCTCACAAATTTTAAATCAGATATTCAAATGGAAAATTTGAATCATACATATACACTTGACATGCTCAACCAGGACCCAAATTATCTATTGAGGAAGGAAGCAGAACCAGAAATATCAAAGTAAATAATCTCCAATTCCCCCATGGAGGAAATGAAGGTCAACCATGGCACCCTGTAGACAGGTGCCTCAAACCTGCTTCACATTGGAGTAGATCATTAGACAAAAGAAGCTGGTTGTACTCTGAGCAAATTTTCAACCAAAAATAACCTTTTTTAAGAATATGAAGCATGTTTTTCACCAAAAAAAAAAGACAGTGTTTTAGCATATGGAATATCCAACAATTAAGCCAACATACATTTTAGGGAAATAAGGAAGTAGCATTAGGGAAATATCTTATCCCAGAAATTTACCCAAAATAGGATATAAATTCAGAGCAGGAAACAAGTACTTTCCTCCATGAGGCCCACCTAGAACTAAATGATATTCTTAAGAAACCAAATTTATAGTATTAGGGATTTAAAAATATATTAAGTATCTTACCAAACTTTTCTATTTACCTAAAGTTGTTACCCGTTTTTCCTTCTCCAAGTTTTTTTCTGAAATATTTAATTATGAGACCTTTATTCGATACCTGTTCCTCCTAGGAATTAGAGTTCTATTCAGCCAATTTCTAATGAACTAATAGTAATTATTAGCTGTTTTCAAATCTTTGATTGGGCAATATTCATTTCTAAAAAAATCACTAGATTGTATAATAGTCCAGCCTCTGCTGAGCTGAAATATATTTCTTTAGAAATATCTGTAACCTTTTGGTATTTAATTTTCCATTTTACTGTTAGAAATGTAGAAGGAAGAAGTAAAGTAGATTCTAGACTGAGATGTCATCCTTTCCTTGCCTAGTGAAAGAAATGGGATTTCAGCATATTAAGAAGAGCTCAAAGATCTCACCAATAAATTAGGAGATAAATGAAACAATGCTAAGCTACATCTTCAGTGACCAAGTGAAGTGGCATACAGAATATTTACATTTTAAATATAAATGAGTCAGAATATTTACATTTTAAATATATAGACTAGAGTACATAGAAACAACTAGCAAATAAGAGAAGAGGGAACACATACAATTTTAAAGAGTATAGTTTAAACCATGAAATATGTGACATTTCAAGGAAGAAGTAATTGAGGAATAGAATAATACTAAATTATAATGGAAATAATTTCATGACTGCTTATTATGATAAGTACTTTTATGATTTTATTCTTGTCATTACTTATTTTATATTTTCACAGTAACATGAAAGGATCATTTCTCTTTGTGAATTTTTCAGATGAAGAGACATTGTCAGAAATTTTATTTGATTTGGAGAAAATATAGACTGCTTGACAAACCTCTACTCTGCAGCTAGAAAACTTCAACTGATATTTCACCTTTGCTTTATGTTCATTGCTTCCTTATGAACCAATTTATTTAAATATTTAGGCTATAGTTTCCTCATTTACACAAAGTGATCAAAATCATGGCATCCATTGGATTAATTTGTTATGAAGACTTAATGTTATGGCCATTAGCATTGTGTCAGTTGATTGATAATCTCAAGGAATGTTTTATAATCTCTATTATAATTATTATTTGCAGAGTTCATGCAGCAAATAAGTCTTCAAGCATAGATTGAAGACAAAAATCTCAATCTGCAAAATTGCGTATGCCCCTGTTACTGTTCTACAAAACTGTTTCAGTGTGCGATATGGTAGATGTCCAATAAATGCTTCTTGAGCTGGATTAAACTCTGGGGTCACTAAAACATCAATTGAATGAGTCATGCCAGTGCAGTATCTTTCCATAGAGTGTGAACATAATGGAGGACATTCTTCCCATTAGGTTGTCATGCTTTGATGAGCAGTCGCTCTTTCTGAGTTGCAGTGTCTGTCACAAAATGTATCACTCATGTCTGAGGACAAAGAGGGCACAACGGAATAATGTTCTTTCGCAGCAACTCCATGGACCATTTTCTGTCATCAGGACCTCTGTATCAGTTTTGGAGAAGTTTATGTTATAAAATTTAGTTATGTCCAATTGCACATTCTGTGCAATTTTATAGACTTGTCCTTAAATTTGAAAATTTGTTTAGGGAGTCTCCTTTTTGTCTCTAAGTTTTGCCCAAAGTTATGTGTGAATTGAGGTTGTCACATTACTTTCTAAATGCTGTGTTTCTGTTAATGTGTCCAGCAGTTTCACTGATGTACTGCTACAGGTTTAAAGAATTCTGGATAAAATTTCAAAGAGGTTACTTCTACTTAGATCCCTAGACACTGCCACTGCGACTTTGAGCACATATGTTTTCTCTAGTTGTTGAGTGACTTTTCAAGATCTGAATGTTTATGTAACTCAGGGTCAATTGCTCCATTGTAGTGAATAAAGTAATAAATTTGCATTTAGTCAAGTTCCTAATTACCACAATTAGTTTATATCAACATCTACTATTTTTAATCTCCTTTCTCACTCCAAAAACACTTTGGAGTAAAAATCAAAATATAAAATATGTTGTAAAATATACTGAGTTAGACTTGGAGAAAGATATACTTTAAAACAGTATTCCCTGATCCAACAAAATCAAATCGATGAGGAGGCTGGAAGAAGTTATTTAATGCTTCACTTTGAATTATAAATAGAACATATGGATGTTATTAACAAGTAACTAATTACTCCTACCTTTTATGTAAAAAAAGAATGTGTGGAATGTTTTTAGAGTATGTCAAGAAGTATAAAATATTCACACAAAAAATAAAACTAGATAGACAAATTGGTGTCAATTTATAAAGGACCATTTTAAGAAACTGGTATAGGACAAAATCAATTTTTTCCTATAGAATTCAAGATGATAGCAGCAGGTTTATTTAAAATTGAGTGGTACTAACATTTATCAGTTCCTTTAGGCATTTATCATTCCATAAATATTGAATGAGTACCTAGCAGGTGATGGGTGTATAGTGGTGGGCGTAACAGACATGTATGTGTATTTGTGGAATTTATAATTCAGTTTCAAGGAAAAAAATGTAAGAAAAAAACAAGATAAAGCAAAAAAGTTCTACTTCATCTGTAAGTTGAATATTATTTTTGATTTCTCTGTAAGACTTCATCAAAATTTTATAAGTAATGTTTTAATTTCAAGACTCTGAAAGAGTACAAAACATTTCTCATACTCTTCTTGCTGGATGCTAAGAGGTTGTTCAAGGGAAGTCTGGAGGTTATCATACAGAATAATGAGTTCTGGAGCTGGTATCTGCTGCATAAGGTTCAGTGGACTGGGACCACAGCAAGATTTCAGAGTGCGCTGGGCAGTGAACATCAGTTCTCTATTTGCCTCAGTCTTGTTCAATTGTAGGTATTAAATATCTATCTGCTCACTTCCTTGGACAGTACAAAACAACTTCACGTTTGTGATTTCATGACTATTTATGTGTAGTATTACATTTATTTGATAATTTGGTTTCCAATTAGTTCCAGGTGGGCCTGGTGGCAACAAGTACTTGGATTTACATAAATTTGTGCTAAGTTGAGAGATGTGTTGTAATCTTTTGTTACTTCAACAAGACAATGACTGTCAGCCAATTTCTTCCCAGATAACTTACGGGATTTGATTTTTTTCAATGGCCAGTTTTGACTGTGCAAATATTCAGAAGAATTCTAAAATTCTGAAAAAAAATCTTATCTGTAATACTTAATGTCCACTGTCTAAAGATTCTCTCCAGGCTACATTCTTCAGATTAGATGACTGGATATAGATTCTCCTTCAATTACGTATTTCATGTATTTGGATATTGACCTATGAAGAATGCCCATGCCCTCGAAGAAATATCATTCCTGCTTAGTTTTTCCTTGATTATCAATAAGATCCTAGCATGTCTTTAATTTTTGAACATGAGTCTGACCACTGCTAAAAATGAGGCTTTGATGAAGGAAAATTGTAAGTTTTTCAATTCACAGATTTTTATACCAAACTTTTAGGAAATATCAAATCTCAACAGATTGAGGAAGATGATTAATATTTATTAACTAACAAGATGGTGCCATTTAGGGGCTGGGGAGATGGCTCAGTGGAATAAGCACTTCCCTGGCAAGTACAAGAGCCTGAGTTCAATCCCCAGTTCTGTTTAAAAAAAAAAAAGGTGCCATTTGCTACATTACAATGTTGGTTTGAGGTTTGTATTTTACTTAACTCAGATTATTTTTGAGAAAGCAGATAAACAAATGTGAAATAAAGAAATCACCATCGATGCTAGACACAGCTTCTGAAGGTCATTTGTTTCCTTTACATTCCTTTAAAGCATTACTGAAGCCATTCAAAACATTGTTTTTCTTTGAATCACTGCAAATTCAGAGGCTTGCATATAGTTCAGTAAACTATATTAAATCAGTAAACATATGATGTTTCTGACCATGATTCCTTTTGGAAAACAAATACACTTGACTCATTATCAAAGGATTTCAATTGACACTGTTTAAAAATTCAATTTTATATAAGAATATATATATATAATTCATGGAGATTTCCATGCTCAAGTTTCCTCTGCTCAAGTTTCAAGGTTAAAGCTGCTGTTCCCAAGCAGTCTGATTCAATGAATACTGCTGTGTGTAGTGTATGGCACGCAGTAGACCAATAAAAACAATCTGATTGATCTATCTCGTTATGGACTTGATGGCTTCCAAAGCACTGGCTATAAAATAAGCTAACTGGAAAATCAAAGCTTTAGTGACCTCAGAGGACTCTTCATCACGTACTGCATTTTAAATCTCGTTACTTTAAATTTAGATATCTAAATTTGTACAACAAACCAGCCAAAACTTGTAGATACAGATTAATTTTCTACCTTGTCAGTCTGAAGCAGTTGGACTAGTGAAGTACTCGCCAAGTACCCACCTACCAAAATGCTTCAACTTCCATTTCAACTGGATTTTCAGTTCCTTTGGCTTTCTTTCCTTTATCTGTGCTCTTCCTCAAATGCTCCATTCCAAAGTGACTTGTTAGCCCTCTACATAATTTTCTATGTTCCTAGTCCTCAGATATTTAAAATCATTAGTTTCATTCTAGGTTTTCAATTTGACCAAAAATGGTAGGCAATTTTTCTTCTAGTTGTAATTGAATATCTATAGCTGAACTGAACAACAACAACAAAATAGTTTCATGTGCTGAGATGGATGTACCTATTTGTTTTGATTTCGAGGAAAATTAGTTACTATGACAACAGAAGGTAGTTATTGAGGTTTTTATACAGCTGAATTCATATCATCCAACCAGACAAAGCTAAAGTTTGCCTCATGATGCCTCATGCATACTTTTCCTCCTCCAGAACCTTCTGACCTTCATCTCTCTCTACAGGTATAAATGTCACCTTGCTGTCATTGGGACAAAATGCCTGTCACCTACAGCTTAAAAGAGAAGAGGATTATTTGGCTCTTGGTGTTCAGATGCTACAGTGCTTGGTTGGTTATCTCCAACCAGAACAGCCTGGTGGAAAGGCATGGCAGACTATCACTGTTCACCCTTAGCAGCCAGAAAACAAAACAAAAGGAGGGGCTGGAGACAGTAGTACACCTTTCCAGGTCATGTCCCCTGTGACCCACCCCCAGCTGTTCCCTACCTCCTAACACCATATTCACTGACTGAACTCATCAATAGATGACTATGCTGAGTAGTACAGTGTCTGCATGATTCCGTTCCTGTCAAACTAATGAGAATGGAGCGGACATTATAGATCTGAATCACAATACCAGGTATCTAGTGTGCTCATGCTACCTGCTAGTCCCTTAGGAATTACCCTTACTTGTATATGAACAACTGGGAAGTTCTTTTATGCTAGAAGCTTTCTTATCTTCTCTACATCTGTCTTTGTCTCTCTGTATGTCTGTGTCTCTTTTTGTCTTTCAAAATTCTTTTATTTTCTATGTATTTATAAAGATTACCTTTTCTAATAAAAAAATACAGTAAAAAGAGACAAAAATGGAGGATGGTAGGATTTATTGATTAATTTATTTAGAATGATGCCTTATTTACCAATCGTTATAAGAGGCACTGGATATAGAAATGAAAAATGATTTATTCTGCAAAGAAGTCTTAATATTGAGAGAAACACAAACAAGACCTCATCTGATGATGCCAAGGCCCTTAACTACTATAATATAAAGGAACACAAGAGACTGTTAATGCACTAATAAGCACTTACAACAATGGAAACTTGACTAGATGTAGACATAGCAGGTTTTGACAATATTGATTGACAAATAAGGCCTAACTAGATAACAAAGAAGAGGGAGGATACACTGCCAGAGCAACTTCATGGAGAAGGAATGGAAGCGGAAACCTAGAGGTTGTCCTGGGACTTATACTATCTAAAATACACACAATATTACCTGTGAATGTGGTCAAGATGTTTAACTTCCTTGGGCATGAGTTGCATGTTCTGTAAAGTAGAAACAATACAAGAAATCTTTTAATGGTCCGTATGAGAATGAAGTGGGTTAATGCATATATAGCTTTTTAGGTCAGGTCTGTACTTTGGCAAATATTGGCTAAAGCATC
>NDGN011481973.1:0-14509 GCA_002564285.1 Tympanoctomys barrerae
GCTTGGAATATCTGTCATTCTGGTCTTACAAATGTGTACTGCTTCTAATGTTGTAGCAATTATTACTATACTCTCTTTAAAGTAAATGTTTGTTAAAAAAAGATAATAAAGGAAATAAGAGACAAGGAAAATAAATAAATAAATAAAAAGAAATACTGAGGTATCCAAAACAAACAAAAAGCAAAAAAAAAAGAAGAAGAAATAAAGAAAATCCAATACTTGTCTTTAGACCCAGGGCTTGCTAAAAAATATACTCACTTTTAAGTGCCATATAAAAAAAAGGGCAATGATTTGATGACTGATCTGCAGATTTTATTGTCCAGGACACACAATTCTTGTCTAATATCTCCAACTAGATTTTTCATGGTATCTCATGTTCTTTGTATCTAAAGTTAAAGTTCATATTTTGCTCAACAAATAAGTTCTGCTTCCATTATTACTGCTTCAGAAAATGACATTGGAATCTATCCATTTTTCTTAAACCAGAAGCCTATTTCTTCTTCCATCCCCATATTTAATAATTTACAAATTGTTAGTTTCTTCATTGCTCTTAAATTTGTCCACTGATGTCTAATCCCACTGATGTCTAATCCCACTGATGTCTAATCCCTTAGTAAGGGGCACCAAGAACTCAGACTGATCCCCATGACAGGTTTCCAGTTGTCTCTGTGTCTAGCTTCACCTCCTCAAATCTGTGTTCCACATTTTAGTTGTACTGATTGTTCAGATATGTAAATCTGATCATTGCCATTTTTTTTTGAAAAAACCTGTGTACTTCAAGTAAAAAGCATTTTGAAATAGCTATGATAGTGTAAGTACACATTATTTTCTCAAGATAATCCGGTAAAAGCAGACACTAGTATAATAAGCATTATTGTTTTCTGATGCATAGAGATTAAGCAATATGACTGATATATCTGTTAGAGAAACAGATCCATTGTGGGTTATGAAATCGAGGAGTCTATCTATCTATCTATCTATCTATCTATCTATCTATCTATCTATCTATACTACTATGACTTGGTGGGGAAGGAGTTTCTGAAAAGGAGAATTAGAAGACCTGAGGCACCCTCAGCCAGTCAGTGAGCAGAGGTGACAAGCACATTCAGCCACCAGCAGTTGTGAGTGTGCTGCTGGATGAGTCCATGGGAGGTTTTGCCTCTGTGGGTCTGCAGTCCAGCATCTCCTGATAACTCAGTGCTGCTCCTAATCAGAGGAGCCGGAGTTGTTAAGAACTGGGGGGTGGGGGGAGTAGAGCAAAATGAGAAGGTAGATGCTTAAGGTACCTCGGTATCTGGCTTTCCCTACACCCAACTATGATAATTTCAGAGAGCAATGGCTGATGCCTCACTTCCATCTCCTACATCTAAATCAAGTTCCTTGTTAGGACAGTGCTAACAGAACTATTCAGGAAAAGAGAACATGAAATACGATGCCCAGGTTAGCCGGTTGAGAATGGAATGATTTAGCATACTTAAAGTCATCAAGACACAGCTTGTAAGAGCCTGGCCAGGACTGTAACCCAGGCCCTCAGGATCAGATTCCATCGCAGTCCACCTTTCCATCCCTTTCATGCTCTGGTTATTTTCCATACCTGTTTTCACAGATTCCTATTGACACCCTGTACTTCAGCCACATAGCGCTGCCTCTGCAGGCCTGGCCACGGGCTGGTCCATTGACTTTTGGGCATGCATGATTCCTGTGCCAGGAAACACTTGTCTATTCTTGCCTTTTGGTCGAATGTCATTTGCCTTTTGCATCTCGACAAAGTTGTCACTGCCTACAGCGCAACTTCCCTGTCTCCTAAACTCCAGTAAATATTCTGTGTGCTAGTGTCTACCACTCACTGCTCTTTTCCTTTCTGTGTCACTTGGCACAGGGATTTTGTCTTCTCAACATCCACCATCGCATCTAATTGTTCAGTATTGGTTGAATCAATGAACATAATCAATGAACATATGCTCTAGCTGTTAAGGCAAGTAACATAAGACCTTTCATGGAAATTTCCTTGGAAATAAATTTGCTTCATCTAGGTTCATCAGACTTATTAATCACACTTCTCTGTCATTCATCTTTGCAGGCAGAATTACTGGGCAAAGTTAAACGATGAAATTAATGATGTTTTGTATTCTGGTTTTAGTGATACCATAGTAAAATTATGCATTGTTAAAAATTTCAAATATATCCAGTAATAAAGTATGGATAAATTATTATTAAAGCATAAGAAAAACACGGACTTTCTTTGTAGAATTTTGCTGATTATCTTGTTGAACTTGATTCCTGAGAGAGCTGCTTTAGACAGTTCTGCTTGTGCCTGAGTTTTGATAAAATTTAGGGAACGAAGTAATTATGGTGCTTGTTCATAAGGAGACCACAGTCCAGATGTAGCCCATAGAAAAGTAGAGCTAATAATGTGTTTTCTATGAAAATACACTGGTTTCCATAAGAAAACCAAAGTGAAAGGATATACCCTGCATTAAAGTGAATACTAAAACTTATAAATCCTTCCATGAGAAAAAATAGTGGGAGAGGAAATTACATGAACTAGAACATGATCTAGGAAAAGATATGTAATGCATATGTAGCGGGCTGTATTGGTATGCCACAGGTGAGGGGTAGGAAAAATTTAAAAGTAAGATCAATAACATGAGCTACATAAGTAAAACACTGGGCAAAGATTGGCTTTGAGAAATAAAGGATAAAGTTTTAAATTTTAAAGATAATTAAAAAGTGAGACTAGGAGTATTAATTAGAAAGTTTATGAATCAGGGTTCTGCTTATACTTGGCTAAGAAGTACAGTTACTTATTAGTGTAAGATTCTATTCCTTGACTGTAAGTGTCAACAAATGCAACATTGGCTGAGCCTGGGAGAAATCTGAGATGTTTACAGTTTGGACACAATTGTGGAAATTCAAATGCAGAGCTTTTTGTTTAAACAAATGATTATAGTTAAAGTCAAAGTATAAACAGAGATATCGTTCATGACATATCCAATTATTTCTTCTGAGGTAGTCATTAGTTTTCCACCTCCACAGCAACACCCCCATAAAACTACAAAATAAATTGTGATTAAAAAATTTGGTAGGACTTTGCTTCATAAGAAAATAAAAACAACACATTAAGGAAAAATCCTGTGAATTTCTGTTTAGTGAATTCTCTATACTTACAGAGCTACATAGCTAGGCTGTAGAGATTGCAGCTCTCTAAATCTTTTATTTCCAAACCTGTTGCATTCTTGGTCTATGTTACATAAATCAATTATCCTGAGTAACTACCTGACAGTTAAAGAAATCGAAATCTTGATACTATCTTTCAGGCTTTTCAACTGCTCCTGTATTAAGACCTATAGGACATATATGGCAATGGCTGAAATCAGCTCAGCCTGGTCATCGTTACATATGAATGACTACTGCTTTTTTAATGACACCGAGAAACTTAGGAATTTTGCAAAAACAAAAATCTGTATTTATCTCAAAGGTATATGAACATAAGTCTTTCAAACAGTCGTTAATTGAGAAACAAACTGATTGAATGGCAGGCTTCTGAGGTTTTTGTCTTTTTGCTACGGTGAACATTAAAGCTTGTAGGTAATTGGATTTCTAACTCTTCCACTGCCCTTTAAGCATTGAATATATAAGCTCTTCTTCATATTCCATGCCCCCCCAAAAAAAACTCATTCTGCAGCATAGGAAATCATCAAAACAACATCATCTAAAAATACTATATTGAGGCTATTAACTTGGTTACCTCTATACTCTCTGCCTTTGAGAATACTAGCTACTAAACACAAAGTTACTAAATGTAGAAATTATAAGTATCGTAATTTTGAGATCATGAGGAGCAACAGATGTGGTAATAATTCATGTGATACATTCTGTAAAATGATTTGTAAGTAATTAAAATCCCAGAAGCAACCCCATGTATTTGTAGTAAATTGATTTTTCAAGAAAGAGGACAAGAACATGCATGACATTGGAAAGACCAGAGAAAAATGAAACTGGACATTTTGTCTCACACCACATACAAAAAAGTCAGCTTGAAATAGATCAAAGACAAATATAACACCTGAAACTGTTAGTGTGCTGGAAGAAAACATAAGGAAAAGTTTTCATTTCATTAATCTGCAATTATTTTTAGATACTATGATGCTAAACATAGGCAGCCCAAAGTAGACAAATGGCATTTCATCATGCTGTAAAATCCTTCTGCAAACTAAAGGTGAAGAAGCAACCTACAGAATTAGAAGACTTATTTGCAAACAATCCATCTAATGAGGAATTACCATCTGATAATAATATGCAAAATATATTAGGAATCAACTAGATAGCAAGAAATAACCTACTTGAAAATGTGTAAAGTACTTGAATAGATATTTTTTTCTAAGATGACATAAAAATAGCCAACAAATATATGAAAAAGTGTCCAAATTTACCCTTCAGACAAATTTGTTAAAACCACAAAGAGCTATTAATTCACACCTGTTAGAAAAGCTGTGTCAAAAAGATGAAAAATAACAAGTATTGGAGAGGTGATGAAAAGTGAACTCTTATACATTGTTGATGGGAATGTAAACTAGTGTAGTGCTGGTAGAAAATAGTATGGAGGTTAACTGTAAAAAATAAGAACTATCAGGTAACCCAGCAATCCCACCTCTGGATATTTATACAAAAGACATGGAATCAGTGTGTCAGATTCCATGTTCATTGGTGCATTAACCACAGTAGCCAAGATCTGGAGTCATCCTAAATGAACCCTAATGTATGAATGGATCAAAAGGTATACTATATACAATAAATGATGGAAGGCGATTTAACCTTTAAAAAGAAAGAAATTCCATCATTCTAACAAGTTGGATGAAACTGGGCGTAACTATGTTAAATAAACCCAGCACAGAAAACTAAATACTACATGATCTTACTTACAAGTAAAAATTTAATCAGTCAAACTTAGAGAAGGAGAGGGCAGAGTGGTCATTACCAGAGGCTGTACCTTAGGAGTTTGGGGCGATTTCAGTCAAAAGATAGAAAATTTTGGTTAGATAGAAGGAAAAAGTTCAAGAGCTCTGTCATAAATCATCATGACTATAGTCAATAAGGTGTATTCTTAAAATTGCTCACTGTAGCTATTAACTGATCCTACCAGAGAAAAAAGGTATGTAAAGTGCTACATATGTAGATTCGCTTGGTTTAGCTATTCCATGATGCATACATACAGTAAGGCATCATGTTACACACCATATTACACACAACTATTATTTGTCACTTTAATGATTTTGCACACTTGTGAACTTTCTGGTTAACTGCTTTCTCTTCACAAAAATTCATTATGTTGCATGACTTACAGAAATAACTTTCCTGAGTATTCAGAGGCAAAAGTAGCTTTTCTCTATGTAGAGTTCTCATTGCCCAGAAAGCATTGGTGCTTTTGAGTGTCCTTTGGATTAATAGCACCACTTGAAATTCTTTCTCTGTTTTCTGTATCACGTGGATAGCAGATTACTGTGATCAACGTGCTGGCTTTCTTGTCAGCTTTGAGACTTGTCTGTCTCTCACAGGACTGATGGTTTAGGTGTGAAGGATAATCTGTCCCTGCCTCAGAATTCCTGTTAAAGTCTCGACCTCAGTTGATGATTCCTTAATTGTGACCTCTGCATTATTGGTAGAGATTGATATATTCATTAAACATGTATTTTATGTTGATTAATATTGGTCATTAGTATGGATTATGCTAAATACTGGGGCACATATGTGCAAAGATATAGCCTTATCCTCCATTAGCTCAGAAACTAATAGAAGAAAAAGGCAAAACTTAAAATCCAACATAATTTCAATGCTTTCAAACCTTCAACTGAAGAAAGAAGATGTCGAGGTAAAACAGTTTTTGTTTCTCTCTGGGGTTGGATCTTAACCCAGCATAAAAATTATATCTTTAACATTGGATGATATTAAAAGTGCACTGTGATAGTTGTTTGATAGCTTTGTCTTTAACATTTCACAGTCTGTTATCCCAGTCATAGCTAACGGTGATGTTAAAGGCAGTGAAATTTCAAAATATCTTTAGTCATTAATTGTTAACCTCCTCTGTTTTACAATAAAACAATAGTCTAAGTTACATCCATAATTCTAGAAGTGTCTGCTTCTAACAGCAACAGACACAAAATGACAGATCTGATTATAAGACTAGTCTTTCCATGAATTAGTTTGTACTTTTAACAATAAATGAACACATGGTAGTATCTAGAAGGTTTAAGGAATGATGTAATTAAGCACGTGAGTGCTACACTTTAAACAAATATGCATAAACAAGCCTTCATTGTGCTCTGGCTTTGTGACCTTGACAAGTTATTTAATTTCCCAAAACCTCATTATCTTCTCCTGTAAACTGATCATATTAATAGTTTTTTTAATTGATATGACAAGGTAAATGGTACTGCACTGAGTACATAGTAAGCAATGAACAAATCATGGTTATTAACACTTTTGTTATTTCAGTTCACTCCAATTTTATTTCCTTTGACCCATAATACAAGTATGCTTGAGAAAAATCCACCTATTCATATTCAGCTGTGAGAGCACCTGATGGGTGAAAGAATGCTAGGAACTGATAGACATGGCCATGTAACTTTATTTATCCATTCTTTATATGTTTATCAAGTCCATCATATATGTTAATGTATCTAAATTGTCCCTTTTACATTTATGTCCTTTGGGAACTTTCATTTGTATCAGAAGACCTCAGAATATTCTCTATTAGGATAAAAATGTTCTGAAATATGATAAATTCTCAGCAGCGTGCTGACTGATGGAATTCTCTGCCACGTGGAGGTGATAGGCTCTGCATGCCAAGTCAGGAAGGGAGGAGCTTTCCCCCGGCTCTCACCCGTGGCTAGCCACACCGGCTGGCTTTCTCTAGCCCACACTCAGTCCAAGCTCCAGCTCAGGCCCGTCGTGGCCCGTGGTGGTGAGCCTGTGGCATGCACCCTGCAGCCGGAATCACTGAAAGCTCTGTGAGGTTCACTATCAGTGCTTTTGGCTGCTGCTTGCCTGGACCTTACAGCAAACAAGGAGCACGTGTGCGCGCGTGTGTTTGTGTGTGTGTGTGTGTGTGTGCGCGTGCTCTTCCCGTGTTTCTTAAACGATTAATATTTTTCATAAACCTGAAACACATGTATCCTGCCTACATAATTAATCTGTAAAATGTTAACTGTAATTCAAAAGACACTTCTGAAGTGGCCAACGAAGTTGGAAACCCAAACCTGGTTTCACAATTCTAACATAACTGTGAAGCTCCATCTTCAATGAACAACAAAGACCTATGAAGCAATTATTATGTTCCAGGACAGTACAATATATATTAAAAATATGGAAAGGTAGAACACAGCAGGGCTGGGGTTCGATATCCAGTGTGCTGTGCTGGCCCTGCCCTGGGGGTGCGTTGAGAGGGCGATTGAGACTGGGCATGGTGGCACGTGCCTGTAATCCCAGTGCTTGGGAGGCTGAAAACAGGAGAATCACTATGAGTCTGACCTACGCAGTGAGACCCTGTAGACTCTGTCCTAAATACATTAAAATATGAAAAAGTATAAATTATATGAAAATAGTAATAGAGAACAGTGAGAGAGTGACAATAAGCTGATAAAACTGGAGAAATGCTTCATGAAAGAGAAGGTTGCACACGGAGGCAGGGATGGTGGTTGTTCCAGAATGCAGAACAGTGGTGGCAGGTGTGGTCATCCCCTCGAAGCAGCCTGTGACCTGCAGTCACAGGGTAGGAGAGGCCAAGGCCAGACTGTGATGGGCTCTGAGATTGCAAGGGTTTATTTTCAGGCACAAGAGAATTCATTTTTGGCAGGTAAGTTGCAATTGATTCAGGTCTTCAATTCTTCAGGTCACTTTCACTTTCTATGTAAATATGTAGCTCAACTTAATGGGTAATGTGAACACACTCACAAAACTGACCTGTGTGTTAAAACAGGTTTCTGCTGCCAAAGAGAAAGCATACGTTTTAGAATGTAATTTCCTTTGATGTTCTTTTGCTTTCCTTCCTGCTAATATTTTGTTTTGTTTGATTTCTTGGAGGCCTTGATCTCTCTTTTGCTGTTTTCCTTCGCTGACTTGTTTCTGCCACTTTTCTTTCCTAGGATTCCCTGGCCCTCGCGGAGGAAGGCGGTGGCATGGACCTGCAGTATGGCCCAGATACTGTTGCTCTCCTGATTCTGTGGCATGGAAATCTGTACACTTTCCATCCTATAATGTGAATATATTCACCATGCATCATTTCAGTCGATATCCTGCGATGACCAGGAAATGTCAACCAGGAATTCCTAAGACGTATCCCTGTGGTTACTGCGGTTACAGTCAGCATAACTTTTGATACAGACACTGTTAAAATGTCTCAAATTTATGTAAGAGACAATCTCAAAATAGTTAAATGTCTTTTCTAGCTTTGAGCAATTATATTAATTCATATCAATATGATGGAAGGATAAGGTTCGTAGCTAATAAGATTGAAAAGCATCACTTTTAAGGGACTTTAATCAGAAAATTGTTCCTCAGGAGTTTTTGTTCCTTAACTTCCTCGCTTTTTGCCCCAGCACAGAAGGAAATAGTTAGTGTATGCTTCTTCCTGAGGCACACACTGTAAATACGCTGTGAGTCAGGGAAACACTGGAAAGTTCCGAGGCTGGCAAGTCATTTCAGAAGGAAAAAGTCATCAGGAACATGAGACTCGAAAGAAACAGATGTAAGAATTACTTTTTATAAGTTTTGTTACTGAATTTTTTCCTAATTTTCAAGTTTTAGGAATTATGTAGGTGTATGGGTCAAGATGGTTCAGGGGAAAAAAGGATGCTTGGGCTTTGGAAATTTAAAGATTTAAGAGAGGGAAGTGTTGCAGTAGTATTGTATTCAAATACGACCTCTAAGGCGTTCACTTGTCATAAAGCCCACATAATCTGGCAGCTCATAGGTAGGTGGACTTCTGATCTGCCTTTACTAGGAAAAGCTGGAGCCATGTTGAAACTAAAAGAGTAAAATCATTTCAGCATTTCTCCTTCAGATGTTTTGCACGGCGTTTTCACCTTGTTTCTGAGTTAACTGAGGATTCTTTTTTGGTGTGGTATATGTGAGTATTTACCCCAGGGCCCCAGCTGGCCTCACACTGGCCTCAGCCTTGCAAGTAGCTAGGATTACAGATGTGTCTCCATGCCCAGTTTTTTTTTTCTTTTAAAATTATTAGACAACATCAATTTGTTATAGAACTGGAAATCTTGTTATTCTCGTATATAATTATAATTATTTTACATAAAATCAAATATGATTAGCAGAAAATAAAATTTTAGAATATAAATATGAGAGTAATTTGATGAGTATTTTAATTGTGGATTATCACTGACATAGATCCAGAGTGAATTATCAGCAACATACAAACACATAGTATTTATTAAAATTAATCATTATATTATGATTAACAGTATTTTTGTAAATTGTGTAAGATTGTACTTACATTGATATTCATGATACTTTTAAATCATTCATATTAGGAAGGCTAAATACAGAACTATAAAGCAGAAAGAAGCCTTAGGGGTTTTGTGACCTGTGTCTGCCCACTGTGGGAACTCCCTTCTTGTCACCCTGTGGGGGCTTCAGCATGGAAGTTTCACTAGATTAGGAGGCCAGTTGTTACAAAAGGTGAAAAATCTGATTTGGCGTTAAAAGCACCATTCTAGCTAGTTACACTTGATCTTAGTCAAAAGGCCGAGAAGCGATCTAGCTAGTTAATATGGTTACCTAAATGGAGCACCAAGGGCCAGAGAGATAGCTCAGGGATCTAAGCACCTGCCTGACAAGCGCAAAGACCTGAGTTCGATCACTGGTACTGGTACTGCATACTGAGCTGGCCTCACCCCAGGTGAGTCCTGCCGAGCAGCCCACTGAGACTGGACATGGTGGCGCGTGCCTTTAGTTCCTGCTCTGGGGAGTCTAAACCAGAAGGATTGTGATGAGTCGGAGCTACATAGCAAGACCCTGTACCAAATACATTAAATAAATAAATAAATAAATAAATAAATAAATAAATAAATGGAACACCAGAGAAGAGTAGTAAGAGTCAGGGAAAGAATCCTGAAGAAGCTCCCACCTTGACAGAGGTCCTAGCTGAGAAGTTTAAATATTGGTTGGAAGAGGGACAGAGCCCATTGTTCTCCAAGTCCGAGGCATCACTTTTCAAAAATACAGAAGTGCTGAGCAAATCGCAAAAGACTCAAGTAGCCCATTCTTCCATAGTTTCTGAAATCAAGCTCACACACTATCTTAGGTTCAAGGTCTTTAGCTACTTTTATTTAGTGTCTGTTTACCCGATACTTACTACAGGCACAGTTGAACACACCGATTAAGACTCATGGCTGTAGCTAACCTGTCTGGGTTCAAGTTCTGCCTTGCAGAATTTCTATCAGGGCCTTGGGAATGTTACTGGGAATCTCTGGGCCTTGCTTTCCTTATTTCTAAAACAGACGTCAAATAATACTTTATTATGATGCCTCAGTGTGATAGTGAATGTGATCTACTCAGTGTGCGTGGACATGGCATTTACTCAACAAATGTAACTTTCATGATAGAAGCTACACATTTTACCAATTGTTGTACATTTTTATGTTAATTAGAAGAGATATAAATACCCTAGATTTTGAGAAGTGAGGGCTTCTGGGGTAAAATTAAAGTGTAACAATGTGTAAAAAAAAAAAATCAGAATAAATCCAGGGAAAGAAGGTCTCTTCTACTAAGATGTGTATTTCACCGTAGTACTTAAATATCTCCCAAGAGTTACTCTTTATTCCCCAATCAGAGAAACAGTACACACTCAACTGGGCCAGCGTAAAAGTACATACTCAACTGGGCCTGGTGGAGGCATATATAGGTAGTTTGTAATCCCAGCATTCTGGGAGGCAGGTCACAAGTTCAAACCCAGCCTGGGCAGCTTTGTGACTTAGCAAGACGCTGTGTTTAAAAAAAAAAAAAAAAAAAAAGGTCTGGGATGTAATTTGGTGCTGAGACTCTGAGTTTAAGCCCCAGTACTACAAAATCAACCTCCTCGTTTTTGTTACTTTTCTAATTGCTGAGACGAAATACTTGATACCACCCAAAGTTAAAGGAAGAAGTGTTTATTGTAGCTCAGTCTGTTCAGTTCATAGTTGGCCAGCTCCAAGGCAGGAGAGATGGCCAAGGGGCACTGCAGAGGAGAAACTAGCTCATGGCAGGCAGAAGACAGCAAAGCAGTGCAGCAGCAAGCAGGAAGCAGCAGGAGACTGCAGCAGGCTTCTTTCTGTCCCTTATAGTATATCCAGGCTATCCGCATGCTATAGGACGAGCAGTGCCCATACCAAAGGTGGGCCTTTTCATCACCCACACTGAGAACTATGCCAAACCAACCAATGGCCTCATTTAGTAATTACATACCCTTGATCCCAGCATCACACTCTAGATCCAGCCACCACTGAAAACCCCCACCTATGACCACATAAAGTTTTTTTTGTGGGGAACATATAGACACAAACTATAACCCCCCCTGAACACCCACATATTCATTTTGTGAAGCTACTTAACATATTTTACTTTGCATTGTGGTTAATCAAAGATGCCATCCTTTATAGTTTTGAAAGAAGAGGGAGATGGGGGAGAGAAAGTGGGAGCGGCGCTGTGGAGGAGGACGCAGACGTCCAGGGTGAAGGCACAGGAGCAAGTACAGCGGCACACTTTTCCTCCCAGGTCTGCCCAATTTCTCTAAATGTAAATTCCCTCCACAGGTCACTTCCACTGGGCCTGAAAATATCTTCCTTAAGGAGAAATACACCTGCAAATACGTTTGGCAGTTGTTTCTAGTTTCGTGGTGCTTCCATTTACAGTTGGAGGGAAAAAAGAAACTGTGTTTGTGTTCACATTTGCCTTGCTATCAAATGAAGCCCCACTGTCTTCCCCACTGAGTCCCCTGCATCAGAAGTCTCTTGCTCTTCAAACCACCATCCTTTTTAAAATTTTGTTTTGTATTTTAGGGAAGGGTCTACATTATTAGATCAGACTTGTAGTGATCTGCTTGTTTACAGCATCCCAAGACCTGGGATTACAGTGCGCACCACCACGCCCAGTCTCAGTGTACCCTGGGGACGGGTCCGGCATGGCAGACGCCAGGATGGAACCCCGGCCCATGCGCCTACTTGCAGGAGCTTTAATCTGCTGAGCTGTTTGGCCAGCCCTCACCACCATCCTTTGAGACAAAGCTGGGAGGCAGATTCTGCCACCAGTTACCTGACGCACCTTCCCAGTGGCTATGCCCCTGCCCCCCACTGTAGTCTTGTCTCCTATCTTTATTCTTCCTGGAGCACTCATAATCAGGCCTGTACTTTCACTTTGTCCTCTCTGGGTGCTTCCAAATGATCTCTCCAAACCCCAGCCCACCTTTCACTCCATGCTCAAAAGTCTCCAGTACTTTTCCTTTGTCTACAAAGGGAGCTTCTATCTCTTTAGCAAGTTTCAGATGATCTCTAAACTCCTGTTCAGCCTAAGAGAACATCTGTTGCATCTCTTCCTATCACTTGGGCAGCAGCCTGAACTCCCACAGTCCCCGTGGCGTTCCCCTGCCTAAAATGCTTCTGTTCTTTTTTTGTCCCTTTTCTTGCCTACAAAAATCCTACAGGACCCTCATAAAATGTGAGTGAGCTATGTCGTTTTCTCTGACATTCAGAAGAGTTTCTTCCATGCACCAGTAGTTGTGTGTTCATCCATCCATCAAATGGACTAAGTTTTAAAAATATCTTGTCTCTTTCCTTTGAGTTTTAAGAAAGAACTGACAGAGTTTAAACCTCAACAGCAGCACCATGTGTTTTAGAGTATTCGATATGCTGATTGTTGAATGGCTCCATGTCTTGGCTTTTCCTTCAGGTTAATAAAATACCGTCTGCTAAGGTCCTGCTCAAACACAATTTACTTCCCTTCCCTTCTCTTCTGACTTCCCTTTCTTTCTCTTTTCTGTTTCTCACAACCTTAAAATATCCCTTTCTATAAAATCCAGTTTATTTTACTGCAGTTTGTGAGGTCTGAAATTCTAAGGCAGAATATGTATCTCTTTTATATAGGATACCAGTTATTCACACAGTAAAAGGGACAGAGACAAACAGATTTCTTCCTCTTTAAACCTAATTAATGTCAAATGATGGAAAGCATGGGGAAATTGAGTGGGACCACGACGAGGAAGGTGATTTAGTGGGGTTGGAGCCCTTGCAGTTTTTAAGGGAGGGGATGAAAAGGGAGGAGCAGGAGTGAGACCATCAGCCTAATTTGGGATTCTGGGGCACCAAGCTGAGTGTTAGCACGTGGAACTGGAACAAGGACTGGATAGGGGAGAGAGGGCAGCAATGATTAATTTCACCTGTCTTGAAAAATTTCCATTGAACTTCTTTCTATTCTGGCGTCAGGAGCCACACTGCAGATACATTATGGGGCAAATTTTGGGGTCCAACATGGCCTTTGTGGGGGAAATGTGTCATATTTTATAGCCTTATCAATAAAGGTCAGGAGCCACCAGCTCCAAAGTACAATGACCATAAAGTACATGTATAGTCAATTAAATTTTTTTTCATATTGATAAGTGAAAAGATTGCATTTAAAAAGATTCAGGGTGCTGAGGATCTATCTCAGCGGTACAGCACCTGCCTGGTAAGCGTAAAGTCCAGACTTTGATTACCAGCCCCCCTCGTCCCCTCAAAAAATCAGTGAGAATCCTTTAAGAAAAAAAGAAAAGTTGATATAAAACAGCAGGGTAAGAATTCAATAGATTATGGATCTAGTCACAAAGAAAATTGGAAGAAAGTTTCTTCAGAGTAAAATTGTGTTAAGAAATTACTTAATTTACTTACTTCACACACTTGATGGTGACCAGAGAGAGCCTATAATGTATTGGGTATTGGGAAGAAGATACACGGAGGCAGTACGTTTTGCTGAGAGATGTGCAATGCAAGGTATCAGGAGGAAAAGCTGTTTGGGACTCACATGGTATCTCCTCGGGGAAGAGTTAGCAAAGTGGACGATTTTTAAGAGGCGTTAACCCTGTACCCCCATTTCCAAGCCTGTGACCTGCCTTACTCTCTATACTTACTTCTTGAAATATTTCAGCACTCGAATCCTTAAAGGGAGACCCCAGAGTAAAGCTGTGCGCCTTTCCAAAGTAAGCACTGCTGACGGAAAGAGCTCTTTCGGGGTGTGTGTGGTGGGGAGAGGTGGGGGTGGGGGATGGGGGAGGAGTGGGGTAGTTAATTCTTATTTGTGCACAGTTTCAAAGTGCCAGTGAAAAGGGACTATTTCTTTCCCCAAGCGCCTGACCCCGGCGCTCCCCAAGTTCCTACAACAACCCCCGCCGGGCAGCGTCACCGCTTCGGGTGGCGAGAGCTCTCGGCCTGGCGGCGCCGCCCCGTGGGGTCCCGGCCCCCAGCCCGCGCCCGGAGCTCCTCCGCCGAGCGCC
>NDGN011481984.1:0-14647 GCA_002564285.1 Tympanoctomys barrerae
TTCCCTGGCAAGCGCAAGGGCCTGAGTTCAATTCCCAGTTCCACCAAAAAAAAAAAAAAAAAAGAATTTAAAAAGTCAAGTTATATTAGGTACATGTATCTACTGCATAAGATGGATGCAAACTTCGTATATCACAAACATACTAATACAGATTTTAAAAAGGTAATTGCTGCTTTGGCAAACTGGGGCGGGTGGGTGAGTATGAAGGATTGAAGGCAGGACGTTGCGCTTGTCAGGCAGGTGCTTGAGCCACTGAACTGTATCCCCATCATACCTGGAAATATGGGTATCCAGCCAGTAGTCTTATAGCAATGTGACTTTAGCAAGCAAAGAAAAATGTTATGGTAGTATATATTTCTCATAGGATGTACCAGATGATCTTGATGGTGCTCCCATTGAGGAAGAGCTTGATGGTGCACCTCTGGAAGATGTGGATGGAATTCCCATTGATGCTACTCCCATTGATGATCTCGATGGAGTTCCTATAAAAAATCTTGATGATGATCTGGATGGAGTGCCTTGTAAGTCCAAATTTTCTTTTCGTTTATCTTTTTGAGACATGGTTTTGCTGGCTTGAATTCACTTTGCAGCTCAGGCTGGCCTTGAACTCCTAGTGATCCTCTTGCCTAAGTTTCCTAAGCACTGCGATTATAGGTGTGCACTGCCACACTTGGGTGAATCCAAATTTCAAACGTTAAATCTCACTAATAGTTTAACTACCAAAACCTTTAATTGCCACATATGCTGATAGGGAAAAATATTATTTATGCCTGAAATGTCATTACTAATTGTTGAGCTACATCCCAGCCTTTTAAGTTTTTGAGGCAGGCTCTTGCTAAGTTGTCAAGTTAGGATAAATTTGAGATGCTCCTGAATGCTGGGATTACATGCATGTGCCACCATGCCTCGCTGTGAGTTTAAAATTCAGATACCCAGTAATACATATGACTATGCCAAGAAAAATGCTCCTATATAAGTACTTTCCTTGGGGTGAGGGGTTAGCAAGTCTTTTGGTTTTGTCAGAAAATATAGGTAAAATCTTGTCATCACTTACACTCACAATGCCAGGTACTGTTCTTGGTTTTAGTAGTTGTGTTTTTATTTATTCCAACATAGAGCTTGAGTTTTCCTAGGTGCCAGAATTATGTTAAAGTATTAAATTGCAAACTTTATATTTTACACAGTGGTTAGGTAAAGTTGTTTTAAGGTTGTTTTACTTTGCAGCTTTATTTGCTTAAAATGTTAATCTGTATTTTCTGAGTTGATATGTATAGTAGTCCCTCCATTTTATGATTATATTCATTACTCTTACTGTGTCCATAACTTTCATAAGTATGCAGGTATAGGAAAACACAGTAAAAATAGGGTTTGATTGGTTTCAGGTATCCACTAGAAATCCTGAAATTTTTTCCTCTATGGAGTAGGGGGGAATCATTGTATTTTTCTCTATGTGTAACGTTTTTTTGAATTTTTACTTTTTAATAATTTAGTAAATAAACTTAAGCCCATTAATTTAGGTCCGTCTGTCATTTAATGGTTCATTTTTCTCCAATAGTGGATGCAACAGAAGACTCCAAGAAGAATGAACCTATATTTAAGGTTGCTCCATCAAAGTGGGAAGCTGTTGATGAATCTGAATTGGAAGCTCAGGGTGAGTAAAAGTGAATATTCAGCTTTAACAAATTGATTACTTACAATGATTGGTGTCTCTGTGTTTTCCTTTTATATTTTAGGAAACACTATGTATGTTTCAGCTTTAAAGCCCAGTGTTATCATATGTAGTGTTTGATGCAAGCTTTCATTGTGGTTGGTGCTCTAATAATTTTTTTTTAGATCCTTTGGTTTGAAAGCTTTGAGAGTAACAAGAGAAATCCCTGAAAACCTTTTAGATTAAGGCATTTCAGTAGAAATGTAAATGAGAAGTTGTGCCTGTTTGGAAATTTACTTGGAGTTTTATTTCAGAGAAATCAAACTTTGACCCTCTTATAATACTTATTAGATCTTGATATAGTTTAGTTTCCCACATAGCTTGTATCCTAGTACTTGTAACCTAATACTTAATTATTAATATTATGGATCATAATGACATAAATCTTAGTATCAGATAGGGAAACAAAATTTTTTGTCACTTGAATTTGAATTAAATTATTATGTACATGTGAAGATGGAAAGATTTAGCACCTAGAATTGGCTATTCAAAGAATAAACATAGATAAAAACTTCCATAATATAAACTTTCAGTTCTATAGCTGGGCTTCTACTTAGAAGTGCTAATTTACCTTATGGAATTACATCCTCCTTTCCTTCCATTCAGCTGTAACAACTTCTAAGTGGGAGTTATTTGACCAGCATGAAGAATCAGAAGAAGAAGAAAATCAAAAGTAAGAATCTAAGTTTCAAATATATTCAGTTTCTTTTGCATGTACAATACACTCCTTTTTTCATTAAGAGGTATAGTTGAAATAATAGTGAAGAGGAAAACTTCACTTTAAAAAAAACTTGTGAGAGGATCATTTTTATTTCTCCAGTGTTCTTGCAGTGAATAAAGAGTTTCTAGTTTCTGGTCTTCCTGCATCTTTGCCTTGGAGTTTATTTCCTGTGCAAGGCTATACATTCTCACTTTGTAGTTACTAATTGGTCAGCTATGTCTTCTTCAGATCTTTGTCATCAAATATTGTTTTGAGTTTCCCAAAAACTGATTTTTAAAATGTAAGTGGGAAGATTATACTCTTCCTTTTGGGCAATATATTGCTAAGAAAAACTGCATAATGGCTATTTGGTTACTTAACTGTAAATACTTTAAAAACTAAAAGTGAAAGCAAGGGAAAACATTTTCTTTGCAGTATAGAGACTTACAATTTTGATTTAGCTCTTAGTAATCACTCCAAAATTCTTTCATCATTTGACACTGATTATAACAATCTTCACTCCCAAAATTTGTAAATTCATGTTGGTAATTTTTAAGAAGTGCTTGACACTTAAAAATACGATTTCAAAGGAATTTTTTTTTTAATAGAGAGCACTATCAGGAATACCATACAAAGCTTTTGTTTTTGTTTCTGTATTGTTTCATTCTCAAATGGAAGAAGGAACAAAGAGAAAGTTCTTTTTCATCCTAGTACAATGTGAGGATTTGTGTGAATTCATTAGATAGATTTTTTGATTGTTAAGAATTGTTAAGGAAATGTGATCAGTTAGCAATTAATTTGTAGAAACAACAGTTTGATATGAAGAAAACCTGTCACATGTGATGTCTTCCCAAAATGTTGGTATGATCAGAACAAGTGAACAGTAGTTACTACAAGAATGAGATGTGGCTTTTTAATGAGATGAGTAATCTGAGATTACTGAGGAATACAGGAATTGGAAATATTTTATGTCCACAGTCTTATGCTTAATAACATCTCATAATTATGGTTTCACCACTTCACAATCCGTATTGTATTTACAAAGTGGTATTTAATTTAAAGAGAAGTATAAAAGCCATCAAAGAACTAAAACTGTTATTTTTTCAGATTTTCATTATCTGCAAGTATTAAGGTTTTTGGGGCTTTAAGTTTATGTTTGTATTAATGTTGGAATATGAATTTATTTAATGTTGTTGCAAGATTAATACTCGATAGAAGCATGAATAAGTAGAAGCATAATTTGTATTTTTATTTTTCTGAGAAGCTAAATAAGTCATGATAAAATAAAATTTAACTTTAGAGGTGGGCATGGTGGTGCACGCCTATAATCCCAGCCACTAGGGAGGCTGAAGCAGGAGGATTGCCATGAGTTCAACCCTAACCTGAATTGCAGTGAGATGCTTTCTCAAACAGCGACAACAAAGAAAATAACTATGAAAGTACAAAGCAGGGAGAAAGCTATGTAATTTTTTGATCCTTGAAATTGTCTAATGCCTCAGTACTACTCTCTAGTGGTTGAGTTTAAAAGTACCTTTTTACATAATGCTGCTTTTTATAACTAGTAATTGCAATATTTGTAGCAGAAATGGGATTGTTAGAAAAAGTTCAGCACTACTAGTACTCTGCAGAAAAATACCTATAGAAGAATTTTATTTGTAATGAATTTGGTATGAGTTTAGAGTTTTGAATTTCAATTTTTTAAAGTACAACAGGAAGCAGTGGTAAGATCTGACCCTAGAATTAGTAATAAGCCAATGCTAAAACCAATTCATATTGCTCCAACCTTGAAAAATTATGATAGCTATTTTAAAATATGTATGTCTTTAAAAATAAAAGTGGTACAGCTCATTTAAAAGTACTGAATATATGCAATCAGTGTTTACTGCCAGGGATCTAGATCTTTGCTAATCCATATAAATATAAATGATAGAATGTTCCATGAGCTGTTGTACAAGCCATGTTTGCACACAAGTGTTGTGGTGCTTGTTCCATGGTACCCATGTATTTCACCTGTTCAGTGTTCATTTATGACTAAAAGCAAACATTCAGGTAAATGTGTATTTGCCAAGGAATACTTGTAATTGCAAAAAATAAATACAAGATTGGGATTGGTCAAGTAATTTCCACTACATAGAGGCTGCAGTTTAATTAGCCAAGCCACTTCCTCTTGATTGACGTGTTTTGAGTAGTTCTTTAGTAAGCATCTCTGCGTATACACCTACTTCACATAATTTGACGCATCTTGTAAAATTGCACCATAAAACAACTTTTTGTGTGTTCAAAAATTAACTGAAAGCTGCAGTGAGGAAGTTCATGATAAATTAGTAAAAGGTAATTTAACTAATGGAAAAGTTTATTTCCAAAGACAGACTTTTTAAAGTAGGTTTAGATTTTTTTCTTCCTTATCTAAGTGTTGAAAAGGTATTAAGTTGTACCTGTATTTGGAATTAGTGATATGTGGGGCCATGAGTATAAAATTTTAGAAACCTTTGAATGGGAGGCTGTGAAGCTAATGTTGTTTTTTCTTTAGAGAGTATGTTTACTGATTCTGAATAACCAACATTTTTTACCTGTCTGGCTTAAATTTTTTTGACTTAGCATATAAGCTTATATATCCTTTAAAATAATTGAATTTTTGTTTTAAAAGAATTTGATTATAACTTTCCATATTATGAATAATTTTAAATGTGTCCTAAAAATATCTTTTTTTACTGTAGAATGTATTTAGTACCCAAATACCAACACTTAAGAGCTTACCAAATTCAAATATTAGAGGCAAAAATGGCATATATATATATACTGGGCCATGCCAATAATGCAGTTATCAAGTTAGTATTCTTTGTGGGGAATTTTGTGTATGAATGTCTTGTTTTACCCAGATGTATTTGCTTTTATATCACATGTATATCTACCCCCAATTAAGTTCTATATCTTAAGTTTTTTAAAAAAGCAATTCTTTATGTTTTAAGAACAATTTGTTAATCCTGTCTCAGGGCTATGACTTGCTTTAGCCTGTCTATTCCCACTAGATCGTACCTAGAAAAAAGGGGAATTTTTCTTCTTAGTATTCTCTGTGACTTACTAATGGTGGTCACTCAGGTTTTTTTCTCACCCTTTCCCCATTTAAAGCCTGTCCAACTTTCAGAATCAGCTGTAATGAGTACTGATGTTAACTGATACTTTAAAATGTAATTGCTTTATTATAGTTACGAACTAATGATGATAAGGTCTTCATTATGCTGCATTGATTGTTATGTGTTAACTTATATGACTCCAGGTAATTTATTTCCTAAATTATAGGTTCTGCTGAAGGAAGGATAAATACTTTGCTTTTTAAACATTAAAGTTAAATCACTGTAAACTGAAGTATGTACAACTTATTATTTGTTCCATATAACTTGTTGAGGTTTGTTACAAAATCAGAGGCACATAATGACATTCATGTAAGCTGCCTTTGTTGAAGCACACATTTTTTGTGGAGTGACTGGCCAGATAGCTCAGCACAGTGGCCGGGTTCTATCTCTGGTCATTCTGAGCCCATTATTCGTAGTGAGACCTTGTACAGCCTGTAGACTCTGTCCTAAATTAAAAAAAAAAAAAAAAAAAAAAGTGGAGGAAACAAGAATTTTACAAAATGATCTTTATTTCTCCAATTATTTTGCACATTTTAGGGATGTTGTCATATGTTTTGCTAAACATTATGAAACTTTTTGATAGTGAAAAACACAATGCCCAGACTATAAGATGTAATATTTTGTTTTGCTGATTTCTGTACAATGTATTCTGCTTATTTCCAAAGTCAAGAAGAAGAGAGTGAAGATGAAGAAGATACTCAAAGTTCCAAATCTGAAGAACATCATTTGTACTCTAATCCAATCAAAGAAGAAATGACTGAGTCTAAGTTCTCTAAGTACTCAGAAATGAGTGAGGAAAAACGGGCAAAACTTCGTGAAATTGAGGTTTGTATTACAGTGAAGTTTAAACTATTCTTCACTGGCCTTTCCCTTTTTCCACTAAACTAAGCCCTTTTCTGCCTCACACCCAGGTACATGCTATTCCCTGATTGCTTAGAAACCTTGTACCTGCTGACCTTCAGACCTCTTAGTTTAAGCATGCCTTCTTTCATGTTAGCTGTCTTTTCTAGATTTGCTCCCCCATGCACCCTTCAATAGCTCAGCTGGTGGAGTGGAGGACTGTAGATTTGCTCCCTGTCCCTTTTTAAGGCTTGTTTACTTCTGTTTATCTGTGTAGGATTTACATGTGTGTGCTTCTGTATGGGGGGGGGTGCTTTGTCCTTTTGCTGACTTGTTTCCTTACTTCTTTAATGTCTGTGTTTCTTACTAGGCTGTAGTTTCCTTGAGAGGAAAAAGGACCATGTCTATTTTCTGTTCATTATTGTATCTCTAATATATGGAGCATAAAAGCTCCTTTCAAGTAAGGGATTCTAATTAATAAGTTATACCTGGTCACGTTGAAAATAAATTATTTTTTTAACTTCTTAAATATTTTTTTTTTAATTTATTTGGTACAGGGTCTCACTATGCAGCTTGGACTCCTGTCTCAGCCTCCTGTCTCAGCCTCCCCAGTGCTAGGATTACAGGTGTGCGCCACCATGCCTGGTTTCCATGTCCGTGGTGCGTGTGGAGCTCCAGGGCTGGTGCAGCATGTAGTACTGGGGAGCAAACCCAGGTTCTTGCACTTGCTAGGCAGGCACTTAGATTGCAAAGCTATCTTCCTAACTCCTATTTTTTTCTTTTTGAGGCAGGATCTCACTGTGTGGCTTATTACACTGACCTTGAACTCACTGTTTAGCTCAGACTGGCCTCAAACTCCTAGTGATGCTCCTGCCTCAGTCTCCTGAGTGCTGGGATTATGGGCATTTGCCACCATGCCCACCCCTTAACATTTTGAATGTACATAATATGTAACTAGGAAGATATAAAATGTTTTCTGGTACATTCAAGTTACTTTTTTTTATACTAGACTTATTTTTAAATATCTGTACCTTTAATGATGGGGTGAAATAGGTAATGAGTGGTTCCTAACGTAAGAGGTGAAATGTACAGAAGCCCCCTATACCATTATGGTTTTCTACCTTTTCTTCCAGTATCACCAAACCAAAAAATTAACAAAGCATTTTGTTCTGACTCTATACACAGTCAACATAATGTCAGTTACGAAGCTGAGTTTTGGAATTCCTAAATTTGATTCATTGTTTTGAAATGTATTAATACTTCTTTTAAATAAAATTTTTAGGGGAGTAAGTGGCTGCGTATCAGTGCACATAATCACTTTTGGACCTTTTTTTTTTAACTTCTGGACCTTTTAAGCCTTCATAATTCTCTTTTTAACTCTAGATTGTTTACATCTTCCTGAGTACTCTGGATGAAACTATTAAGAGTAGAAATAGAGTTCAATAAAATTATATTTTGTTGATAACTTAAGACATAACCCCCTATAAATGCAGAGATACTTCTTTACATTTTTTTTCCTTTATTAAATAATAAAACTGTATAATTTAGCTTTTTGTTAACTTGGCTGGTTGTTATGAATAATTTCCACATTCTGTATGTATGTATGGGATATACATGTATATGTACCCTTAAATTATACATATGTTGCCTTATAGTCTGGCCCCTCCCATCTTTGTTATATACTTAGTGATTGTTTCTCTTGCTCACAAAGTGACTGCCTCTCATAGTTTACTTGTCCTTCTGGGATTCGGACTGTGAGCCAGCTCATATATTTAAAATGTATAGATTTTGACCACATTGTAGATTTACCTAGTGCTTTTCCCTTGTTTATTACTCTTGAGTTTAGTCATATGGAATAAAGTTCCATAGTTGATGGCAAGTTCAGATTAGGATTCAGGGCTCTTGAGCTTTATCTCAGTGCTTTTCTTAGCTACTCTGCCCCATAATTTCAATGTCAATTTATGGAAAAATTTATAACTTGACATAAAATGTCGATTTTATGTAACCATTATTAAATCTAGATTTAATTATTAAATCTAGTGAGTAGACACTTACTGTAGAACCATTAAGTAAAGAATAAAGTTCTAAATTAGTTTCTCCAATTAATTTTATTATATACTATTGTGTGCATACATGTATATTGTATTTTTTTTCCTTAAAAAGCTATTCCCTTCCCTAAGTGTGTCCCAGTAAAGATGCCCATAGCTGAACATTTTTTTGGGGGGGGAATGGTATTGTATTGGGTATTGAACTCAGGACCTTGTGCTTGCCAGGCAGGCACTGTGCCACTGAGTTACATCCCTAAAGCCCTGAATGTCTTTAGTATGGGCAAAAACCAAAGGATTTGTGAATTCTGACATTTTCAGCAAAATCACTTTAACAATAGCTGATTGCGGATTAGTTTTAGTTTTTAAATCTTAAATAGAGTAGTAGTAGCTTATTTTTTGTTCTCATTTAAACTGGCATGAGTTAGGATCCAAGTGGATGGTATTTTGTGTTGCTAGAGAAGAAAAATACTTTTCTGCCAAGGTGCCTGGGGGTGAATGAATGCTGACAGCAGGAAGATGATGCCTGGCCATTGTTTCAGGGCAGTGGAGAGCGACATTAGCTAATGAGCCATTGGATTGCATGTCTACTTACTTTAATGTTGAGACCTGAGATCACTTTTTTTCTTGGACTTGTGTTTGAGCTTAAGTTAGACCATTTGAACAGAAACTGTAAGTTGGGATTTTATAATGATTTTCTAGGAATGTCACCTTCCTATAAGTAACATTCAGATTAATTAACTTTTGGATACTTAATTCTGGGTTACCAGAAGTACATTCTGTAGAACAGAATTACTTTGGTCATGGGAGGCTTCATTCTCCTTTTTAAAAATATTTTGCAGCTTAATTTTAAAATGTAACCATTATTAAAACATGAAAAAAATGCAGATGTATGGAAGAGAAAGAACCTTAAAGCAGTAATAGTAAAACTGATAAGTGAAATTAGGCAGAAAAAAAGGTAGATATTGGGGAACTTTTTCTTGAAAATTGAAATTGGGAATATACCACTTTGTTTTGGAGGGGTGGTGAAGGAAGGAGGTAGTAATTTGCTTCCATCATGGTTAAAAGCTTCATTTGTTGTGCGGGGTGGGGGGTGGGGTTGGGGAAGGGGCCAAAACAAATGAGGCCTTAATTTTTGAAATAAAGTGCCATAGTAACATATAACCTCCCTGAAGGATATGTTAGTGTTCGAATAAAATAGGGTAAGATGTCAGCCTTAGCAGCAATTCCATTAGATAAGACTCCATTTCTTTGAATAAAACAAGATTAAATAGGCTCGGGACTGTAGCACAGTAAACCATCCAGTCTCCATATACCTTCCTCATCCTCATGCTTTCACCTTTTTTGCTTCTCTTAGTTCAAGAAAAATATATTCTCATGTTCATAAATTTATTGGACAATCTTAGCTCTGCTAAGTCTTCAAATAGCATTGAAGACTTAGCAATATCTTAGCAATAATAGCAATTATCTTAATCATTTCATGAAATTTAAGTTCAAGATGTATCTTAAATTTATTCCTTAGTATTTTTTGCATAGTAGTAAAAACAAAATAATAAAAAGTATAATAAAAAGTGAAGTTAATCTTCTGTTCCAGTCTTTCGCACATTGTAACTTATGTTACCAGGTTTTTTGTGTGTGTGCTTTAAGATATTTATAACATTGTAAATATATTTGTGTCATGTCTGTGTTTTACATGAATATTCTAAATACAGGTAAATTAGATAAATTACAAGAAATGCAATTAAAGGAAAATGTTTGGCTATCCAGTGATAGGTACTAAGGTCGAATAAATGATGTCATTTGCACTGTAGAGTAACATACTACTATGAAAAATTTTATGGGCAATTTTATGATACTAGAAAGTATTACTGGTTTTAAATTAATATATATGTATATATAATCAAATATATGTAAATAAAAATTTGAGAAGACATGTATTCAAATGTGTATTTCTAGATGTTAAGATTAGAAGAATTAATTTTTTAAAAAAAGGAATTAGAAGTTATTCTGATTATTGTCTTAAGTACATTCTGAATATGGTTTAATCTTTGTTATGCTTGGATATCTAGTAGTTACAGGGTACAGATAGTAAAATCTTCAGGTGTAACAGCTGTGTTTGATCCTAAAGGAGTCCTATGCAGACTGTAAACAGTACTACCATCTCCTTTGTTTTTTAAAAAATCTTTTATAAACAAAAATCTTTTATGACACTATGTCTTTAGGTGCTATGCCTTTCTAATTGGGGGAACCAGATGTGCAAATTCATTATTGTTGAGAAATAAGTTCTTATAGATATGATGCACATAGTTCATGGTTTTTGAGTCCTCCCATAGCAGGTGGGCTGATGTCTGATCACTTGGATTTTGTGAGGCTGGGCTTGTCTGACAAGTGCCTTCAGGTCAGATAAACTTTTATGTAGAGGTTATATGTTGGCTGAGTCCTAACCAGTTATTACTTTGCTATCGGAAAACTGGGTGATAGAAAGTACTTAACTGAAAAATGTGTTATTTTACAGCTCAAAGTTATGAAGTTTCAAGATGAGTTGGAATCTGGAAAGAGACCTAAAAAACCAGGACAGAGTTTCCAAGAGCAAGTTGAGCACTATAGAGATAAACTTCTTCAACGAGTAAGCAATATATTCAATAATGTGTGTTTTCTGAAGTTATTTGTTGGACTTCTTAGAATATTAGTATATTGGCATACTTAAGGAAAGTATATTTCAGGGTTTTTTGGGGGGTGGGCAGAACTGGGGATTGAACTCAGGCCCTTGCGTTTGCCAGGCAAGCGCTTATTGTACTGAGCTATTTCCCCGGCCTCTATAATTCAGTTTTATCCATTGTGTAAGTAATAGATATACTGATAGATAATTAGAATTTGATATTTTAAAGCAACTTTTCCTTGGGAAAGAGGTGTTAAGGCAATAGCACATGATTATACTGTGGATGCCACCTATGGGCTGGAAGATTAATCTTTCTGGGTACATACTGTCTTTTAAACTGGTAGATAAAGTGACATTTGTAACAGTAAGACACCAACAACCCTGACAAGTGGCACAGAAACAAAGATATAGAGCTTTTGAAGAGGTTTGAAGAGGTTGAGAAATTAATTTAGGACTCCTTTCCTATTGTTTACAGGGAGCAATAGTACTTTAGCTAAGCCTTTTGGGGACTTTGTATTCTTGTGTGTAGCAACATTCTGGAATATAGAGAGAATTTTTTGAACCAGGAACCCCACATAGTGATTGTTGAAGGAACCCTGAAATTTTTTTCTTTTTGGTGGAACCAGGGATTGAACTCAGGTCCTTGCGCTTGCCAGGGAAGCACTTATTCCACTGAGCCATCTCCTTGGCCCCATGAACCTTGAAATTTTGTTTGGACTACTATTTTAACTTAACTGTAATTATTTTAAAATGAAATGTAGAAAAGAGGAAAAAAATTACAGGGATGAACTTCTGATCACTCTGAAGCTATTATTGTACAGACCTGGTGACCTAGAGTAGTCCAATGAAGTGACTGTTTCTGTGTAGACCTAGGTAATCTACTGCCACTCTGCTGTGCACCTGAGACTTTTCTCTGTGAAACTTGTATTGATAGTCCCAATTTTGCAAGATTATTAAATAATAGCTGTTGTTATTACAGTTACTATTTATTATTGAGCTAGGAAGCTTAAGATATTTAAATAGTTTATTGGTATGCCTTCTGTGAAATACCCATTTGGGTCAGAAAATAGTTTTTTGAATATCAGGAAAATGTATCTTTAATCATTAGAGGAAGCTAATCTCCAAGCAACATGCTTTGTTTTGTTTTGTTCTGTTCTGTTTTGTTTTGTTTCAGATAGTGTGTAGTTCAGGCTGGCCTTGAACTCACCCTGTAGCTTAGGCTGGCCTCAAAATTTGGTACCAAAAAACTTGTCATGACCCTTCCTCTTCAGCTTCTCAAGTGGTAGATTACAGGAATGCTTCACCAAGCCCAGTTTTTCTGTTTTTTACATTTATATTCTCTGTTGTATTTGGAGATGCTAATTGTGTGTACCTCTTGGATTCCTTTAAGTGTGGTGACAGGGTGTTGATCTGTGTGGAGGAATGCACCTTGAATTGCTCATGGTCTTTATGGTGGCAAGTTCAGAATGACTACCATCTGAGTCTCCTTGCATTCCATCATAATTGGGAAAAAAGGATTGTGTTTCTTGAAGGAACTTGTCAGAAAGCAGGACAGTATGGCCGTTGCTTGATTTTGCAAATAAACTTTTATTAGAACACAGCATAATCATCCCCTTAAGGATTCCCTTTATGGTGGCTTTCAAGCTGCAATGGCAGAATTAAGTAGTTGTAACAAAGACATTGTGTACTCCATAAAGAAAAATGTTTATCGGGGCATGGGTGGTGGCACAAGCCTCTAATCCCAGCAGTCAGGAGACTGAGTTATGAGGATTGCTGTGAGTTCAAGGCAGCCTGAACTATACATTGAGACCCTGTCCCAGCCAATAGACAGTGGTTGGGGAGAGGGTTGAAAGATAGGGGGAAAGGGAGAAATTTATTTGGGTGTCTATAACAAAGTTTGCCTACATGTAGTATAGGCCTTTTTCATTGTTTGAAAGATTAGAAGAGCCAGCTGTCAGCTACCTTTCTTGATGCGTACACTTCATAAAGAAATTCTTGATACTTAAAAATGAAATTGGCTTCATAGGCTCATTGTCTACAATCACTCTAAATACTGTTATCAGCAGAACTCAGAATTTTAAATGAGAAGTGCTATTACAACATCTGAAGGTGGATAAGCAAATTTTCTGGTTTATACAATTATTTATATTTTTAGAGATTAATATATAAAATTTCCTTTATACTTTTTACCAATAAAATATTGATGGAAGATTCTCAGAAATAGCTATTTCTCCCCTTTTAGTCTTCCTTTTAAGAGATCTTTTTGTTTAAAGAAACTTACAATTAGAAGAATCACTTTTTAATAGTTAATTACAGTGTGTGATGGAAAGGTCTGTGCATTATTAACCTTTTTTGGTTTGGTTTTTTTTTTTGGTGGATGGGGCAGGGGGAAGAAAACCTCTGGCTCTAATAACTTAGGCTGAAATTGTAACTTCATAATCCAGTGTAAGCACAGGCATTGTATGCCGTCTTTCTGATTCTCATTTTTCATCTCAGAGAATATAATTGTATAATTCTAGGGAATCAGAAAGGATGAAATAAAATGGTATATGGGAAAGTGTTCAGTACACTTGATGAGATTGTGGTAAACCTTCAAGAAATATTTAGCTGCTTTTGCTAGTATTATTTGTTATTCAGTATGAGTAGAAGGAATGGCTAGTTTCCCTGGGAGGGTAGATAATTTTTTTCTTTTTTAAATGGCAGTGTACGTTAAGTAGTGATACAAAATACTATTTCCTGAAAGAGAAAATATTGTTACGTTGGTATTTTTAAAGCAACTATTTTCTTTAAAAAATAAAACAGGAAAAAGAGAAAGAATTAGAAAGAGAACGAGAAAGAGACAAGAAGGATAAAGAAAAATTGGAATCTCGATCCAAAGACAAGAAGGAAAAAGATGAATGTACTCCAACAAGGAAAGAAAGGTACAACATTTCTCTTCATATGTGTACTAATTCCCAGATTTGGAATGGTGCTTTGTTTTATAATTTATCTTTGATACCACCAAACTTCTGGAAGTGTTTTTTCATGGTGAATATGTTTGACTCCTGCCTGTGGGAGGCAGAATTAGTTGATGAGGCAGGGAGCTGCTGTTAGGTTTAATTAATTAGGGTATCATCCCTTTACATGGTGTATGCGGTATCCTCAACCTTAGGTCAGTGTAGAAATTCAGTTACAGTATTAAGTATCACACCTGAGGTTTAAATAACAAACCAGCTTGCTAGATCTTCCTGTAGGCTCTGTGGTAGACATTTTTTTCCAACTCTGTACATACTGAGACTGAGGCTGTATACCTATAAACCTGAGTCTCCATTTTGCCTAGAAAGGAGATTGTGTACATAGGCCACAGTGACTTCCTGCTCACTTTTAAGTCTCATTCTAAGCACATTTCTTTGTTCTTATTTCCTACTTTCAGTTTAAAAATCTGTAAGAAAAAAGCTTAACAGAATTGAAGTTTGCCAAAGTGGAAAAAAAAAAAAAAGATAAAAGAATTATGGCTTATCAAGATAAACCCTGAGGGGATTTCACTGACCTTATCAGACCCAAGAGCTACAACTCTGGCTA